>CM065667.1:3959325-4005230 GCA_033220385.1 Triplophysa yarkandensis | reverse complement strand
CCCTACCACGAGTCTCAGCATTTTTCTATGATGTGTGAATCAGTGATGTCATTTAAAAGTTATTTAGATAGTTTATATTTAGAGATATTTGTGTCATGTCTCACCTGAGATTTTGTACAGTGTATTTAACACACATGCGTGGGTTATTTAGGAGGTGATATTTATGATGAGTGGTTAACTTCTTACTTTAAGGGTGTGACATTAAATAAAGAGATTAACACTAGTTATTATATAATCTTAACCAGAAGATCTTTATTTGTCCTGTTGAGTGATGTGATGACGGACTGTTGAGTCGTAGCTCTGGCGGCCCCTGCTGGTCAATACGAATAACACCGCTGTTAAATCCATCAGAGGGGATTTTAATTTACGATAAAAATTGATAATAAAACAGATGTTTGTTTTTATTTGTAGGAATACTGTCGTGAAAACTTGAAAATAATAATAGAAATAAAAAAAGAATAGTACAAATGTATACATAAATATATAAATTCGACACGATGAGTACGGTATATATATTTTTTGTATTTATTTTTTATATTTCTTGCATTATTTTCATTTATTTCTGATTTATTTAGTGTAGGAATCATGCATATCGAATGTGTAATGTTGTACAGTTTTAATTTATAATTAAATTATATTATTATATTATATTATTATTATATTATATTATTAGTATTTTATTATGTTTTTATTAAAATATGCCCCAAAATAAATTCTTAACACTTAAAATATAAATTCTGCACGGACGCGGTGTCATAGAAACGCGTGACCTTACCGAAGTCCTTCCGGTTGACTGTGTTCAGAACCCGGATGTTTAACGCGGGAAACAGCAGATTCTCTTCTTCTCTTTATCGCTCGTTTTAGAGTCGACACGCAGACATTTGGCAGCAGGAAGCTCGCGTTTACATTTCTTGAGTCTGTCTCCACTCAAAGTAAGTGTAAAACACGTCAGGTTTATTCTAAAAGAACCGAATAAAGCAGTCTCATCTGCTCCACATGTACAGTAGTGTGAAGCTGCCATCACAAACTCATCTTCAGCATTAATTAATAAATATTTTTACTTTAAAATAATTAAAATTTAAAATATTCTCTTGGTTAGCATCTCTGTATGAGGGACATTCTACTTTTGACATGTGAAGATGTTTTTAAAAAAAAAATTCTTTGAACTTTGACCCCATTTTAGGTTACATTTTATAAATAAGCATAAAAACAGCTTTATTATTTCTTTATATATATTTTTGTGCATTTATCATCACTGCTGATATCCATAAAGGTAACTATTATACATTTTACAAAATAGCTGCTGCTAGTTATTAAACAAAATTAACTAGCTTAGCAATAAATTTTGTGATTTTTTCAGTCTGATTTTATTTTTCAAAATAAAAGTCTTTTGTTAGACTGGAACACCAGTAACACAACTTCAGGGCACCACTGTTTTTTGGATATTTTGTTATATATTATTCATTTTTTTAGCCATTTACATGATATATTTAATATTTATAAATATATATGTTTGTTTAAAACCTTCCATCTTTACATGTCCCTGGGAATAAGCAGTTTTGTGATACTTTGGATGCTATAGATTGAACAAATAAATGAAAATATGCCACATTGATAGTTAAGGAATGTGTAATTGTTCAAATAACAGTTTCAGAACTGTAAAGTGTATTTTTTAACTGTAATATTTCTGTAAAGTTTCGTGACAGAAAAGTGGACAGTTCTGTAGAATGCCTTGAGACAACACTTGACAACTTGATGACCAAATAGGAGAAATCAGCGTAATAAATCGTGATATCAATAATGTGAAGGTTTATGTAATCTAACTACAAGGAAACTTATTTAAATGTGTTTGTTGTTGATAGTTGATGTGTTTGAGTTTGTTTTCTAATGTTTGTTTGTTTATATTCAGAGATGGGCGACACTTTAGATTTTAATGAGATCTATCAAGAGGTCAAGGGTTCATGGGTAAGTTACATTACAAACATGACTGAAATAGACATGGATGTTACAAAAAGTTATTTTATTACATTTATTCATTTTTAAGTATGTTTAAAACAAATGCCTGCCTTGTTATGTATGTGGTATATGCACTTACTGCCTTATACACTTTACTAAAAAGGTGTATGCAAATACATTTTTGCATACAACGCTGGTTATTGTCACTGTCCTTCTGTAACCTTGCATGTCCAAATGACAGTTTTATAGGAAAATGAGAGGAACAGTACTTTTAACTGTGTTGTCAACCAGTTTTTATTGATAAAATATTTGCAGAACCAACGGACAGACAAGGGGCGATTTACCTAACAAGGATTTGTTTAAGCCAGGACTATGCCTTTATTAAATTAGGACATTTACCCTCTTTAAAAGATAGTTTACCCAATAATCAGAATTCTATCATTTAATTGATGTGATGATGTCCCTGATGTGTGGCCAAGTATGATGTCCCATACTTGGAATTTGTGCTCTACATCTAATCCATCAAAGTACACACACAGTTAGTGAACACACACATAGTCAACACGCACCTGGGGCAATTGAGGTAGCAGGAAGTCGTGGTATTGTAATTGGAGGAGAGAGCTGGTTATTCACATCTCTCCCGAACTACAATCCCTGCTGGTACAGAGTGTCCATCCAGCAACCTTGGGATTATGAGCACAGCACTCGATACCACCAGGCCACGACTGCCCACATTTACTCAGCTTTGAAGTTTTTTATAGCTATGTGCATTTGTTCTGAGCCAGAAAAGAAGATATTTGGAAGAATGTATGTAACCAAATTTAATGAACTACCATAGTAGAAAAAAATTCTTAATTAATTTTTCAGTCATTAAAACACAAATGAGATATTTTTAAGAATGTATGACAGCAAAAAGTTCTGGGGCTTTTTTATCCTATCACTGTTCAAAAGCATTCTCTAAATATCTTGCTCTGTGTTCAACCAAACAAATACATTTATACATGTTAGAAACAACTAAAGAGTGTGTAATTTATGATAGAATGTTAGTTGTTGATAGTTTACTGAATAGTTATTTAAAACAAAGGTAGTAAAATTATAGACACTACTTGTACAAAACTCTTAACTGACTAGTTGTTATGTGTGAACTAGTAAAAGATGCAACCAGAGTCAGACGCTCACTGACACACATCCAATGCGACGCAGATGCCAGACAAACATCTAGCTTAATACATTTCAGGAGAAATTGTAAGACTGGGGATTGGATTTATAAAATGTTGTGTGAGACCTCCTGCTTCACATCATTTACCAAGTGTCGTGAACAAAAACTTCTAATAACATCATGTCTTGTTTTTTTTTCCAGAATGATGGCCGATTACGGTTGAGTAAGCAGTCTGTGGTCTATAAAAGCAGTAAGACAGGGAAGGTTGACAGTATCCAAGCCAATGAACTCTCTATGGCCCAGTGGCGTCGAGTCTGCTTGGGTCATGGGCTCAAACTAGCCACCAGCAATGGACACGTCTACAAATATGACGGCTTCAAAGACACAGTAAGTTTGGAGAAAATTACAATTTGATTAACATTTTTAAACTGCTTTGTTTTTCACCTAAAAGCTTTATCCCATTATAACATGTAGATATGGCTATGGTCATTTAATCTGTTTGCGATGTTATAAGTGTTTGTTGTAGTTTCAAATTATTTCTTTAAAGGGATTTTGTATTTCACCAAGATCTGTTTCTGTGTGCATACTTGCATATTTGTGTATGCGTGTAATTCAAGATGTACAAGAAATGCTTTTCTCCTGGGCTTAATCAATGGCCTGCATTAATGGATTTGCACTGTGTGCATGTTTGCATGATGTCATAACGCACTGTGTTTATTATTAGGCAGCGTACCATAACTCCGGAAATATCTGTAAAATGTAACATAGACAAAGTTGACGTGTGTGTTTGTATGTTCTTCTTATATTTAGATCTGTTATTTAGCAGCTAACTTTAAAGTAAATTGTGGTAATTGTTTTATCTGTACATTAGAGGAGAGGAAATGTTTTGATGATCAGGGCACTCTTTGCATGTGTGTGGTGCTGCTTTGTGTAATCTTTAAGTCATCGTGAAGGATTCGGTAACCTAGTGCCAAACTCATTAGCGCACAGATGGACATCATGCACACACACACACACACACACACACACACACACACACACACCTGGTGGAGTGACATGTGGAAGCGATTGTGCACTGCTGGATAAATAAACATTCTGATTGAATGTGCTCCGCATCAGCCTCCGGCCGGATTACGCTCACCTCCGCCTTCCCAGAGGGCCGAGCGACGTGGCCAACTCTTTCTTAATGACCCCGGTGCTGGATGAGAGAGAGATTCATGGAAAGTAATTTTGTTTATCTCTTCTTTCTGCTCTTTTCTCTTGCTTTACTCTTCCACAGGATTTTGAGAGGCTGTCTGCATTTTTTAAAGCGAACTACAAGCTTGAGTTGACAGAAAAGGATATGTGTGTGAAGGGATGGAACTGGGGAACGGCCAAATTCACAGGTAACACACACATTGAGGATGCACTTTTTGTGTAAAATTGGTGTGTTAGTTCAAATAGGTATTTGCTTTCACTTTAAAAAATTTTTTTATTGTGCTGTCAAATTGATCAATCAAAAATTCCTAAATAAAGATTATTTACATACAGACATGTATATGTCTGTTCATTTGTATATATAAATAATAATGCCATACACATATAATTTATAAATACAAACATTTATGTTGCTGTCAATTATTATAACAGTAAAATATTTGTGTGTGTCTGTGCGCATTTATATGTACATACGAATATGCATGCGACAAACGCATATTACATAAACATATTTATCATTGTTTAATTATGATTATTAGTAAATTTGAAAATAAGTTTGCCGTAAATCGTCTTTGATGCTGATATGATGTAAATAAATAAATCAACAACATCACTAATATACTAATAAAACCATGTGTTTCTAACATTAAGTCTGTTTTTGTGAGTTCAGGGCCTCTGCTGTCATTCGATGTAAATGACAGTTCCGTGTTTGAAATCCCACTGAACAGCGTATCTCAGTGTGCAACAGGAAAGAATGAAGTAACACTTGAGTTTCATCAGAACGATGATGCAGAGGTATCACTCATGGAGGTCCGTTTCTATGTCCCGCCCAACACTGGAGATGATGGGTCAGACCCTGTGGAGGTACGTTTGTGTGAACATTCCTGTATGCCAGTGTGTGAACCTCTGATTGTACTGACAAACACTTTCTCCCACAGGCGTTTGCTCAAAATATTCTGTCAAAGGCAGACGTTATCCAAGCCACTGGAGATGCTGTGTGTATATTTAAAGAGCTTCAGTGTCTTACACCGAGAGGAAGGTACATGCGCAAACACTATTGCACTTTCACATAGATCATTGCACATTATAAGATAAAGTAAACTGATTTATACATTGAATTAGAAAGACATTCTTTGGTTCTATTTTGTTATTGATGTTTGAACTCTACTTTAGTCTTTTAATTTTTAGGTTGATTTTGTTTTTCTCTCAGGTATGATATTCGTATCTACCCATCCTTTCTCCACCTGCACGGTAAGACGTTTGACTATAAGATCCCCTACACAACTGTCCTGCGTCTCTTCCTTCTGCCACACAAGGACCAGAGGCAGATGTTTTTCGTGGTGGGTTAAGTTTTTATACTTTTATTAAATGCAATCATGCTTGATGTCAATTCATGCTGTAGTATCAAAAATATATATTTATACACCATCCAATAATAGAGGAGTCATTGTGGACATCTGGTTATCCCCAAAGAATTGAGCATAATTTTTGATGGATGTTGTTGCTGCCCTCTGCTGGTTCAAAGTACAACTTATGTTGTAATCCTCCTTTGGTGCAACCAATTAAAACAAATTGGTTTTTAGTATATTTCATATATTTATATTAACGGTTGACATGGAAGCTGACATGGCTTGTTTTATCAAGTTTTGATTGTTTTTCTTTTTAGATCAGTCTAGACCCGCCTATTAAACAGGGCCAGACGCGTTATCACTTCCTCATCCTCCTCTTCTCCAAAGATGAAGAACTCAGTCTTACTCTTAACATGAGCGAGTAAGTATAATTATGTTCAAGCCTCTGTCTCTCAAAACAGTGAATTTTAGCATGCAAAATATGTAAATATTATTTAGAAAAACTAAATGTCTGTTTCTCTAGGGATGAGGTTGAGAAGCGTTTTGAAGGAAAGCTCAGTAAGAACATGAACGGTCCTCTCTATGAGATTGTCAGTCGTGTCATGAAGGCTCTGGTCAACAGAAAGATCACAGTGCCTGGAAACTTCCAAGGGTAAACCACACTGTACACTCCTAGTAGATAAAACTTTTGAAATTCACCCAAAGTTCTGCAGGAATCACTATTACAGTCACATTGTACTTTATCAAAAAGGGCATCCTTTGGACATACCTAATGTAAATATATACATTCCATAAAATATTAATTGTTTATTGTCAAACCTCTATTTCCCTTTAAAATGTATAATTTATTAATTGTGAATATTTTTACCTGTTTTGAAATATACAGATAAATACTTTAAATGTGAAGTTTTTTGAGTAATATAAATTTGAGGGTTATGTTTCACTGCAGTCACTCAGGATCTCAGTGTATAACGTGTGCGTATAAGGCAAGCTCAGGTCTGCTGTATCCACTGGAGCGAGGCTTCATCTATGTGCACAAGCCCCCGGTTCACCTACGCTTTGAGGAGATCTCCTGTGTAAATTTTGCTCGAGGGACCACCACCACCCGCTCCTTTGACTTTGAAATAGAGACCAAACAGAAAAACCAGTACACATTCAGCAACATTGAGAGGTAAAGTATAGTACCAAATGTTTGTTGTGGTGGCCTACACAAGCCAAGCACAGTTTCCAAGTTTCTTGAAATCGGGTGCTCGAGAACGCAAAGTAAATGATCATCATCTACAAATCATTATGTATTCAATAGCTCATGTAATTTTAGAGATTTTTAGGACCTCTCAACCACTTCCAGTTAAAACTTTACAACAACCTTATAGTAATCTCTAATGCATGTTAATTTACCACTCATTTAAATTATTAGAAATTTATTATAGGAAATTTTATATCACAGCTGTTAAGCACAGTATTCATTTATATATATATTTTTCTCTTTTTTGTTCAGGGAAGAATATGGAAAGCTCTTTGACTTTGTCAATGCCAAAAAGCTGAACATCAAGAACAGAGGATTTAAGGAGGTAATAACTTAAATTCTAGATTATTTTATCTAGGAAATCGTCAATTTCTTACCCTCATGTCATTTCTAACTTGTATGACTTGTTCCTTCTGCAGAACACAAAAAAGATATTTTGAAGAAGTGTTGTTTCAATAGAAGTGAATGAGTGCCACTGCTGATCAGTTGCCAACTTTCTTTAAAATATCTTTTTTGTATACTGCAGAATAAAAGTTATTTGAAATTACTTTAGTAAAGTATGACACAATTTTATTATTGTTATATTTTTGGTTGAACATACACTTTAATTACATTTTATATATACTTAATACTGATCTGAGACAGCATTATGATGTCTTTGGCTGCACAAGAAGCGCGTATAATTAAATCTACTGAAATTCTTTAACTTAATAGCCCATTAAAGTAGACATTTAAAAATGGCAACAGAACATGAAACGAAAATATCGCAATAATTGGAGATATCACATAGCGTTAATGCAATATAATTCGATTCCATTTGATTTTTGATCTGTTTGACAGTTTGTTCTGACTGAGAAGTGTTGATGATTTGTTCTGAATATTGTCTGAATTTAATACATTGTTAAGAGCTCTCTCTCCGGGCACAATGTACATGCGCAATCCGAGCCTGGTTTTAACTAAATAAACAATCCATTTTGTTGATGGATCGGCCCTCGTGGGAGTAAGCAGGAAGGGCTTTGGAACCACTAATTCTGTGATCAGTGTTTATACTAAAGTGCCCGTAGTGGTGACACATTTCAATGCATTAACTTCCTGAAGGCCACAGCGGCAAGTAGCTGTGCCTTAAGCTTCACATTATTTATCAAACTGTTTGTTTACAGGGCATGAAAGGTGCAGACGGCTACAGTGATTCTGATGAAGATACACATGACGCCTACCTGGAGAGAATGAAACAAGAGGGCAAGATCAGAGAGGAGGCCGATGGGAGCGACGAATCGGAGGGCGACAGTGGTAACTGATGTACTGGAACAATGCACATGATCAGTCCTGCACAGAGCACTAATGTCTTTTTTTTTGTAGATGAGTCTTTTAACCCTGGTGAGGAGGAAGACGAAGTCGCCGAAGAGTAAGTCTTAATAAAGCAAAAGATTTTGGTGGACATTACATTATTTAACCCCCGTATTTTATTGCTTTCTGTATAACAAAATGATGTTCCTGCAGGTATGACAGTAATGCCTCAGTGAGCGAGAGTGAAGGAGAAGATGGAGACAGTGCAGATGAAGGCAAGAAAAAGAAGAAGAAAGTTGAGAAAAAACCTAAGAAAGTGGTTAAAGAAAAGAAAGAGAGAAAGCCGCGGAAAGAGGTCTGCAACTCATCACAAACATCTAAAATACCAATCTAACACTTCAAACTTAACAGCATTCTTAAATCATTAAAATGAAGAACAAATAAAGAACAAAACTGGAAGTTCTGTCTTGGATGACAGTCTGGGTGGATCTGTAGAGCAACTGTGCCATTTTATCCCCCTTCCATTAGACTTTCTTTTAATATGACAGTATCACAAACAGTTTCTGTCACTCTAATGTTAATCTTGAGGACCTGTAGTGTTGAATCACTTTGTTCATATATCTGAAAAGGATTTATTTTCCTCACATTTACCTAAGAACGATAAAGCTTTATGACTGTTGTTCTGGTTAAAGCCGAGCTCCTGCGGACATACCATGAGCAGCGCCTGTGACCAATCTCCTCACTAGGACATCTCCTGGAATGTTCACACCGATGCTCGTGTTCTTCCGTGTTCTCTGGTTGGTGCGTGGGTGGGATTTTAAAGTGGAATGGCAGATAAATAACTCTTGATTTAATGATGTCTACAAGTTGAATATTTAAAAAAAAAAGTGAAACCTTTTGCTGAATGGGGGGAGTGTGTTGAGCACAGAAATACTATGTCATGCGTCTAACTCAGTTTTTAACACATGGATCACTTTGAGCAAGAGAACTCGTTATGTGTAACAGTCTAATGCACTTATAATGGGTGATACAGCTTGATACCCATCCTTTAAAGCTTTCTTTCTCCATCTGTGTTCAACAGAAGAAAGTGAAGGATGCTGGTGCGCCTAAGAGACCGATGAGCGCTTACATGCTATGGCTTAACGGCAACAGAGAAAAAATCAAAAGTGAGTATCCTGGGATCTCTGTGACTGAGATCTCAAAGAAGGCAGGAGAGATGTGGAAACAACTGGGCAGAGACCGAAAAGAGGTTAGTGACACACTTGCATACAGCTCTGGTCAGCATTTTTCCTTTAAACGTTTTCCAACATTGTTCAAAACCTTTTTTTAAGAGATTTAAGATTTAGAACTGGAACCCTGAATGACTGGCATAGAAGTTTTCCATAAAATAAAATATTTCCTGCAGTACAAGTTGAAGTACTGCTGAATACATTTATTAGCCATATAATATCATTAACTTTTATTCTGTGGTTTGTATTATTGTTTTTTTCAGATTTATATATGAGCTCATAATCTTAAGTATGATATGCATAAATGATTTGGGGAAACTGACCTTGCTCTATCTGATTAACAGGAGTGGGAGAAGAAAGCAGAGGAGGCCAAGAAACAATATGAAAAAGCTATGAAGGAGTATAAAGAAAGTGGTGGTGGAGCATCTGTTGATACTAAGTGAGCAAACACTCACCTGACCTGCCTTTATTACACCTCTTCTTCCAAAAATATTCTAGATATTAAAACTGATCGTCGGTGTAAATCCAAATCTTAACAACATCCCTTTTGAAAAACATTTTGTCCAAGAACATAGCTATAGAAGCTGATATGGCGTTAAACAAATAAACACTCTCCATTTCATCCTCCCCAGCAGATTATTTGCCAAATCAAATAAAATCTATCTTTTGTTTTTCTTATTCTAAAAACATTTCGATAGCTAATTCTTACTTTTGTACTAAAACCTGCTGTCAGGATTTTGATTCTGTTTGGTGATCTTTTGACTTTATTCTATTCAGTAATTTGGTTAAATTAGTTGATCAGTTTTAAACCTGGATCAGTTTGAATTAAGTTTATGTATTAAATTATATATTAAATTGGTCACATTTTAAATTTTACGTCTAAAATACTAGAGAATCTCATTTAAATGTCTGAATACACAGATTTTATATTGACAAAATCGGCAATTGTGTTTCTAGAGGAAAGAAAAAGAAAGGAGGGAAGGTGGAGGCTAAGAAGAGCGGAGGAGAAAAGGACAAAAAGAAGGAAGTTGGAAATGAGAGCTTTAAGAGTAAAGAGTTCATCTCCAGTGAGGAAAGCTCATCTGAATCGGACCATGGCAAAGGCAGCAAGCGCAAGGTGTGTGACCGACATGTTTGTTTGTTTGTTTTATTGAATGTTTGGAAGGAACAGTGGTACTAAGAATTCTGACACAAAGCTATAGTGTTCAGAGGATGTAGTTTTAGAAAAGCATGGATACATATGACTTTCATGTAACATTTTGATGGCGTTGATGAGAGTCTTTATCGATCTCAGGCTTCCGATGATGATGATGAAGAGGAGGAAGCTGCCTCCACGCCACCCAGCTCAGAAGAGGAGTCAGGGTCTGACTAGTATTACACTGACAGCACAAAGACATTTCTACATCATCTCAGGTTACACAAACAAATACATGATGGTTATTTGGACCAAGACTTTCTACTTTCTGTGTGCATTTCAAGCACATTTTACTCCTGTTTTTTCATTTGGACTGAGAACGTGAAGAGACTGGTTGTATTTTCCCCTACAGAAAGCACCTCCTTTTAAGCTTTCTGAATTTTTGCAGGTTTGGTAGACAGACATTTATTTAGGGTAGTGTGATAAGAACTGCCTATAGAGGCTTTTTACACTTTTTATTTAGCCTTTTTCTTTCTAGAGAAACTGCACTTCAGAAAATGTCTTGTTTTGATGATGTATTTTGTACTTTATAATATCAAAATGTTATCCAAGAATTGCAATAAAATTGAGGGATTTAGCATCTTAATGTGTGTGGTCAGTAATCAGCTAATATTACAGTTATAAGTAAATAAGATATGGCGACTAACTACATTGCACATTAGACTCATTGAATTTGCAGTGGTTTCGATTAATTGTCTTTATTAAGCAGAAGAGTTTAACTGACCTAGTACAAGGATTAAAGTTATAGTCTTATCATTTCAACAAGTATTATTTCCTTTTTTTTAGCCTCCATCCACATGAAAACTCATTCACATTGTAAATGTACTGCCACAAATGGGCATTTACATGAACGGCCCAGGAGAGACACACCCTCAACAGCGAGCAGGAAATCTTTGAATGCTTTTTTTGATCTGCTCTACTTCTGTGGAAATGAGACCATTGTAACAAGCACACTCAGACCTTCAATTATATCATACACTGCCCTTCAAAAGTTAAGATAAGTTCTGGGTTTTAGGCAATATTGGCACAAATCATTTTTTATTTGTCAAGTGACAACACAAACTATGAAAACATATTTTACAAAGAGGTTATATACAGACATTTTCAATTCATGAAAATATACAACATTATTAGCCATTAAAGATCTGTATAATCTGGACATCAGAGCCCTCATGTTATTCAAACATTGGCTTGTTATTTTATGTATTACTCCAAAAGTCTTTTAAACCCTGAACCAAGTTTAAACCAGTGACCAGGCATGAGAGCTGACAAAGGGGCATGTCTGACGTTGATGTATTTATTGCCATTTTTAAGTGATCAAAATGTAAATTAATATTGCTGGTCTTTTATGATAATGGCAAGTTTATGCTGATATCGTCCAAAACCTCAATTTGCCTTCCTAACTTTTGGAGGGCAGTGTAGATTCTTTGATTGCATAGAATACGATATTATTGATACTCAGTCCATAGGTGAGTCTGAGCTCAGTAAGAGGGAAAGAGAATGGGGGAGAAGAGATTGATGGAAGGGTGTTGCTTCTTTTGATGACCTTTTTTAAGTCATTTAGGATAAAAGCTTCTGCAAAATAACTAAATGTAAATGTGTCAGTTTGCTATCATCAAACTCAAACTTCTTTGTTTAAGCTGATAGTGATGCAAACTATGTTAGCGATTTATTGTATTGGATGAAGTTTTGTTTTAGCCTTTTTGATGTGTACACCTTGGAATCGGTCTGACAGTTCCCCCCCTAGACCCCATGGGGCAAAACCCTTCTGGCACCTGAAAGGAAAGCAAACATCAGGTTTAAATAACATGACAGGACCTAATATTCAGGTACGCATCTGAGCATTTATCACATACCTCTCATGTCTATGTTAAGCATTTCCAAAGATTTTATGTCTTATATTCTCAGGACACTGGTTCTGGCCTGTGTAAAGTAGGGCAAGTGTGTGATGCATTACTTAAACCATCTGAGGCATGTCAGGCCGTCATAATATTTATCATAATTTCATTACAATATAATTTGCAATTATATTAAAACAGTGATCAAAATGATTTAATCACTGGTTTCTGGAGGGATTCTAGAAGACAAATCCTACATTTTAATATGTTCTTTCAAATACATAAAAAGAATATAAGAGCAAATGTTCTCTAATGATTTCTATAATCTTATAGTAATCTCAGGACTAAGCCTGGGTGCTTTTTTATGGTTTTCACAATGTAGTCAACTGGACAAAAATCTATTGTTTAACAATAACCATAGAGAGTCTTAGAGAGAAGATATGAAAACATTGAAAATGTTTACTTTGCCATCTTGCCACATATTAAAATTTTTCCAACTTATTGCTTGACCAAACTGAGCGCTGGCCTCTTATCAATTGTGAGGAGCTACATTAACCACATTTGACGTGACAGCATAGGTGAATGCAAATAACATGGCGTTGATGTCCACAATAAAATATACATGATGATGTTACTGTTATTTAAAATACATTTCATTGTGTGGAACGATAAAAGTCTATTTGATTTAAAGAGCAAATTAATTTCTTCCTTGTAAACACTGCTGCTATTATTCTCCAGATAATGGGGTTGAATTTAATTATTGTGTCCATCTGGATTATTAAAGTCTCTGACTGTGGGTGTTCTGACTTATTCTATATATTTCATCAACAATTCTAAAAGGCCAAGAAATTTTGACAGTTATATTTAGTCTTTTAACTGACATTTTTATCCAAAGAGAGTCACAAACAAAGGAAACCAGGCATATAAGTGCAATATTACTATAGTCCTAGTTAATAAACCACTGTATAAAAAGTTAAAAAACAATGTTTTTTTTAAGTTGGACATAAAAGCGTCGTCAATGGGTCTAATGGGGTTATGTTTTGACGGAAGAGATGAGTTTTTAGCCAATACTTAAAGGTCGTACTTACAGAATCTGCTAAACTTCAAGCCAAGGCCAGATCATTCCGTCATTGTAAACAGTTTCAGAGAAGGTACATGAAAGCCATTTCTTTACTTTTTGGAATGGCACAATTTGGTCTTTTTTATCGTCTCAGCAGATGAAATAGATGTAGAACAGGAGATAGTAAATAGAATGTCCTAGATGGACTAACTCTTTGAACATCGTGTCACCTCTTTTTAAAGTGGTAATAGACAGTTGCAAAAAAATGCTTATAAAGATTATCACTTCGCCAGGGTCAACACTTGTGTAGTTGGTGGTTCATCCCACACCTTACAATTACGTGATAATTTAAATAATAAAGGACAATTTCCTAGATCACAATTACATAATGATAAATTGCACAATCATATGATATGATCAGGCCACAAATGGGCAAATACATGAAGACCCCAGGAGAAATACAAGATATATATAGGATATATAGAACACAATAGTGAGGTAGAAAGGGAGAGAAGAGACTTAAAAGTGTTGCCCTTTGTTGGTCTTATTTGTGAGTTTCTTTGGAAAGCGTTGGCCAAATGTAAATTTGTAAGTTTGTAAATTCTAAATTGTATAATCCGTTGTACTGATGGGGCTGCAAACTATGTTTAGGTTTTATTTGATTTGATAGAGTTTTGTTTTTCTCAGGATGTGGTGCACTTTGGTGTGGACACATTGGTTTGCGAGTGAGTAAGTAATCTTAATACCTTGCTTAGAGACAACTAGATGTTAATTCAAAAGCAGAACTTTTCTCTACTTAAGCACCCTAGAAACCAGTTCTAGCTAGCTGTTGCAAAAAGCAGACGTAAAATCATATACAGACACCTCAAGGATGTTAAACCAACATTTAAAACTGCATATTAAACCATTTTAAACAATTAGACATATTTATTAAGATAAGCTTAGGAAAAACGTTTAAACCAATTTAAAATTTCAATGTGTGATATTAAGAATGATGAACTTACATAGTAAACCACTATGTCTTATTATCTCACAATGAGTTATTTTCTATTTACATACATGATCCCCACTATTTGTCGCTTAATTTTAAAAACTGGACCTTTAAAACATTATTGTACATCATGTACCATAACATATGTTTGTATTATGTGAGCCTACTGTGAAGTTCTTTGTGTTTTGTGTAATTAGTTGATAAAAATTTGTTATAATCTATTAACAATATTCTCATAAACTGATGAAATTTTAGTGGTGGGATTTTTCTGGCTATTGTAACAATTCATCTTACTGGCCCTTCTTAAAATTTAAATTGACTCTGGGATAAAATCTCCTTTACTTTTACTTTGATTGTAATAGGGGTCATTATTGTCTTAATAACCCATTAAGGGGTCATCGCAACCTTTAACGTTTACCTTCCTTTTAAGCATTTAAATTTAAATTTTTAGCATAATTGTCTGTTGCTGTACAATAAATATTGCCTGATGTCTCCTTCTATCCGTCACACTTTCCTGCAGTTCCTGCAATACAGTTTTGTTAGTGCTGAAAGCTTAGTAAATGAGTTCCATCGGGGATTTAAAGGGCCAGTAATGGCCCAGAGAAAAAATCTGTGGCTTTTGATATAACATGGAGCATGTGGTCCGTTAAAAGCATAGGGATTCAGAGGAAACCACGTGGTTTTTAAAATATGATGTAAAATATTTTTTTTCACTTTTGAATATGTATAACATCAGTTTGATTGGCCTTAATGTTAAATAAACCGAAGTCTATCATGTACTCCGCAGCTGTCTTGACATTCTCTCAAGCCTCTGATATATCTCATGGGGGTCGTCGCACTCCTCTTAAGAACATATCCATTCACGTGTGAGCCTTGATGCCAATTTTGTCAACTGCTTCTGTTATTCTGGCCTTAGTTATTTATGAGAAGTTGTGTCCACTCAAAGACTGAAAGCTTTCCTCTGGTAGTTGGAAATGACGATGTTGTAATTGACCACAAACATAATGGACCCATTTAAGAGATGAGGAAACGTGATCCCCACTCTAAGGATAGACAATTCAGAAATGATTCCAGAAATTTCAATTCAGGCCGCATTTGCGCATGTTTTTGCAAATGTGTGGATACTGTTGGTTTTATCAACACGCTGCTAAAAGGGTTAATCCGTAGAGGTCACATAAAACCGAGTACTATGGATCGTCTAATTGTATACATGAACAGGATCTCAAATGAGTGCAGACTGCCATTTATGTCAGAAATAATATAATAATGAAGTTAAATATCAAATTCAGTAAAAATGAAATTTATTGCACATCTTAGACAATCTTACATTAAGACTACAAAACCATAATGCCTCTTCTCAACAAAAAAACTCAACATAAATTGACAATGATTATTAATTCAATTCTTTTATTTCTCTTTATTCAGGTTTTTATGCAAGTAAGGGTAGTAACAACCAAATATAAAGAAAAGAGGATGAGTAAATGAGCAGCTATTAAGGAAATGGAGAGCTCTGGGTGTCTGGGGACCTCAGAGAGGGAGCGGCATGCAAATGACAAGGGGAGGAACAATGTCAACTCAAAGTTACTTAATCTAAAATGCACGAGACAGTTTCCATCATTCAGCACACAAGGGTTCATCTGTTACACTGGACTTTTTCTGTTAGCGGCACATAACAGATTTACTATGGCTAATATGATTTTGGGTTGCATTACAAATTTCTTTGTGTATGAAACAACTAAATCAGTTGTGGTGAAGAGCTGGACTGTGGGAATTATCAACCGCTTCGTTCAGCTTCTAATCATTCTGTACTTCATCTGGTAAGATCTCTAAGATTTTCTACTAAATGTTCTGATTTGAAGATATTCATTTATTAAATTTTGGTGTCAGTGTTTAAGCAAGAAAGGGCTTTACCCATTCAAGTATCTGACATATTATGTTTATTTAACTGTGTTATTTTGATTCATAATTGAAAATAGTTTGTTTTGTTAAACATTTTTTTATCTGTTTTTAAACATGTTTCTTATTCAATGTCTCATATCGATGGATGGATGGATGGAAACAGATTTTTTGATCAATTTCATTTAAAAAATTGTGAGGTATTACTAAAATGCAACTGCAATATTTTAATATTTATTTTACAATATTAAAATGTGTTGCAAAGGGATTTCTAATAAATTGACATTAATAAATCCTCTACACTTTATTGTGATTATAGAACTTGTTGTAAATCGGAGTTCAATGGTATCTTCATATATTCATAATAATTAACCATTATAATGATATTATGTAAGTAAACATTCATTATGTTATCAAAAGTTTATTACATGTGACCTGGTCTATTAAACCAGGCTCTTGAAATTAAATTATAAGAATTAAAAACAAATTAGCATGAGTTTGAGTTTCAATTGAGTTTGATTGCACCTGAGTCATGCTTGCCAGAGAAAGGATTTTATGGTATACAGTTAATTACAAACGAAAAGGAAGTGTAGTGATGGATGTTCTTGTATGTATTTTCAGTTGGGTATTCCTGCATGAGAAAGCGTATCAGAATCGAGACACAGGAATCGAGTCTACAGTTATGACTAAAGTCAAGGGATTGGGCGTCTTGAATGATCAAGTGGTGGATGTGGCAGACTATGTATCTCCACCCCAGGTCAGGAGATCAATGATAAAGATTAGAATAGTTGTTTGTTAAAGATATTTGCTAACTAACTGGGTGTCAATGCTTTTTTAGGGCTCTTCCACATTCTGCATAATTACCAAAATGATCATCACAGCCAATCAGACGCAAGGACTGTGTCCAGAGGTACAATAAACCATCATACTAGGACTGCACATATCAAGTAACTTCAAATGAAAGAAATCATTGTTCAAAAATGTAGAAATCCCAAGAACAAATGAGTCAGTTATTGTGAACTTTATCAACTGTTAAGATTACGAAAGATGTGATAATTTTTTTCTACATTCTGAATACTTTTATGAATCAATTCAGGAGATTATCTCAATTTTTTAGAGTCTCCAAGAGCAAAAGCTGAGAATTATTTTTTAGTTTTTAAAAAAATGTAATGTCCTTTTGTCTGACAGAGTGAGAAAAAATTCATTTGTTCGACTGATGCAAACTGCATTGACAGAAAGGATGCAAATTTAGCCAATGGTAAGTAAATTTCTTTTATTTCTAGACATCAAACGGCGTCACTTATTTGAATAATGCATTTTATTTCTTTATATTTTACAGGTATGCTAACAGGCAGATGTTTGAACACCAGTTCCTCTGATGGACGATGTGAAATTCGAGGCTGGTGTCCTGCAGAGAATGACCAGCAAAGAGTGTAAGACATGAGCATGCATCAAGTGTGAATATTAAAGTGCATGCATTTGACATGGAATAAACCGCAAAGAAATGTACATGTACACAATTTTCTAAAACAAAACAAAGATATATATTTCTATACTTTCCAATATTTTCTATTGCTTTACTTTCCTAAATTGACATGACATTCAGCCAAGTGATCCATACTCAGAATTGGTGCTCTGCATTTAACCCATCCTAAGTGCACACACATAGCAGTGAACACACACACAACAGTGAACACAACCAGCAGTGGACACACACCCGGAGAAGTAGACAGACATTTATGCTGTGGTGTCTGGGGAGCAGTTGGGGGAAAGTCATGATATAGCCGGCCCGAGACTTAAACCCACAACCCTATCACTTCCCACCAAAAGGAAGAATATACTGAAGAGCACTTTTCCAAAATCCTATAAATCCTTTTTAACCTTGACCCATACATTAAGTTCAAATTAAATTTATACAGTTATACTCTTGGCTCTGTGCAAATTAAAAATATTGCAGCTTATAAATATAAAGTGTTTTTTTACAAAATGCAACAAATCCATCCTTTTCTGGTTCATTATCAAAACAAGATAATACAGAATATATTACATCAGGGACTCATTGTATAAGTTAATATAAATAAAATAAATTCAAGTTTCCGGTTTGCCATTATTTTCCCCACAGGTGTAGGTCTCATCCGCTCATCCAGGCCATCAAAAGTGTTAAAAGCACTCATTCTGAAAGAAACAAATACTTCAAAGTATAGCCATCTGGGATAGCATTGTACAATTATAATTTGTCAAGGACATATCATATTTAGGCTAAAACCAGGTTATGATTTATAGTGTTTTAGAAAAAAAACTGCATGGAGCAGAGAAAAGGTTCAGTGCACAACAAAATTGCATGACAAAATCATTTTATTAATTTGGCACATATCTTTCTCTCTATAAAAAACCATAAAGCTATTTCCCCAGATTCCTTAAACGATTGACTGCCAAAAATCCTTACATGGTTTTAGGAATGTAAATAATTGTCCTTAACAATATATGAGAGCCCGTCTTTGAAAACCCAGTTATTTTATGCAGTTCACTGTTTAAAACATTCATCTTGCAAGAAGAAAATTCTGTGAGAATTTATTCTAGATTTCTTAAATATTGATTGAATCGTGTCAAGGTCATTAAAATGTTAAGCAAGACCAACTTTAATAAAATCATAAATTTCAGTATTTATATTTGTAAGCGAAGCATTTCTTAAAATATTTCAAATAAGATAAAATAAATACACATTTATGTTTGTATCCTAGTTGACATAATTACACTGTAATAAGACTTAAGCTGGGAATTCTGTCCTCATCTAATTTGTAATGGTTTTAAGAAATGTTAAATGATATGTGTTTAAAAAGCAGTCATGAAATCCTCTAATCCCCCCCAAAGCAAGCCCTCATATCACCTAAAGTATATCATAATAAACCATATAAATGAGCTTATTTCCAGATTCACACAAACACAATATTATAACTACACACCATGTGACAGTAGTTTAACAAAAACTCATCTGTTTATTCCCAGGAGTGCAATGAAAGAGGTTGAAAACTTTACTATCTTCATCAAGAACAGCATTCGCTTTCCCCGGTTTAATGTCAGCAGGTGAGAATGTTTTTGGTTGTGTGTGAAAAGGGTTTTTGTTAATAGTCAAATTCAAGATGCTAAACAGTCCAAAAACACGTTTCCTTTATTTCTGTCTCTCTAAACCTCTTAGGGGAAGTATTGACTCCGAACTAGACACCTCAAAAATTCAGAACTGTACTTATGATGCTTTCGAGAATTCATTTTGTCCAATATTTAATGTGGGATACATCCTGAAACAAACCAATCAAACAAACATTATTGAAAAGGTGAGTCTACATCTTAGTTGATATGCCATCCATCTACATCTCTCTTGTACGGTTTCATCGTTGTGTGTTTGTGCGTTTGTCAGGGAGGAGAGATTGGAATTAACATCGCCTGGAAATGTGATCTGGACCATGGGGAGGACAACTGCAAACCTCAATTCTCCTTCACCCGCTTGGATGCTGAGTCCAAAGTGTCCAAAGGCTACAACTTTAGGTACACATCCATATATTCATGTCTTAATCCTTTGTTTTGTCTTTCCACAACTAAACTTTATTTTATCGGCCTTAAGGTTTGCTAAATACTACATGTCTCCGGAAGGAATTGAATATCGTACACTTCATAAAGCCTATGCCATCCGTTTTGAAATAATCGTGTCGGGCAATGTGAGTATTGTCCGTTTATGTATCTGTGTATCTGTAATGTACATATGTGCTAACTTTGCTTTTCTGTTCCTAGGCCGGAAAGTTTGGCACTGTGCCATTTCTGATTAATTTTGTTGCTGCGTTGACATCAGTAGGACTGGTAAGACACGCGCACACACACACACACACACAATTGTATATATTTAAACCTTAATCCTAAACCCTTGGAAATGATGTTGTACATGAACACTTAGTAGCTGTCTGGACCATCTGTCTTCTTTGCATGTTTAAAAGACATTGATTAAATATTTAACATTAGTTGCTTTATGCTAAGCCAAGAATCGTTATTGTTGCCGCTAAGGACCAATTGCCAAAGCTTTTAATTATTACAAAATTATTATTTAATTTGTGTCATTCAAATCTATTAATATGTTTTCTTATATTTATGAGCAACTTTAAAAACTCTCATAATTATTACATTGAAAGAGAAATGACATCAATGATTTTTACATGGTAAAGTACCATTCACAATTCTTCAGAAATCCTGATTTAAACTTCTCACCAGGAGATCCTGTTAATTCTGTCACATGTATAAATAATATATTTTTTGCAGGCTGCTGTGTTCTGCGACCTCATCCTTCTCAACTTCCTTACGGGGGCTGACGTGTACAAAGCAAAGAAATTTGAAGAGGTAATTTCCAAATTCTCTCTTTACCTGATTTTAGTCAGTAGATGTGGATGAAAAGGAGATTAACGAGGATAATCTTAAATCTCTTTCTCTGTTTCTCTATGCTAGGTATCAGGGGTCACCACGTCATCCAAAGACAAACCTTACAAGAGCAGTCAGATGTCAATTAAATCCATAGTGAAGAGATCAAATGACTCTGGAAACTTTTCGATTGGACACCAGGAGGCCACACGTTATATTAACCAAAACGAAATCTAATCAACATAATTACTCTTTTATGTGTACATCTTACTGAATATTCATGTAATTGTATGAATTTTTTTATTTCTTAGGCATATTCTTTCTATGTAGTCATCTGTAGACCTTAATGTATTGATAAATTTAACAAATGACACATGATGAGACATTAACTTATATACTACCAGCTAAATGTATTGAAACTTTTTTTGCTTTATTCAATATAATATTATGGTATTACCTTACTATTTTTCAGCTTTGCTCTTATTTTACGTAAAGCTAGAAATAACAAGGAAGTATTTTTAACAAAAGGGAATAAAAACAAACAAAATGTAATAATTATTTACATAACAGCAAGAAAAACTAAATGGTCTTTGTTTAGTGAATGAATAATTGTTCACTTACGATGTCACACATGATTCAAACCTGATTGCTAAACTTGTGTAAGAATTTTATTTAAAATATTTCAATTAAAGAAAATAAAAACAAACTAAATTAAAGGATTTCATTGTTAAAGCAGCCACAAATTAGTGTAAATGATTTGTTCCTGATTTACTAACTGAAATATTATGTATGGAACATTTTGAAACTGTGATTTTATTAAAAATATTGTAAATATAAACTTGATAATATGAATTAATCACACCATACAAATGCAATAATAATAATTTTCTTATTATATTTCTATTGAACAGTTTTATATCTAAACACATATTTAAATATTTACTTGCCCTGGCCTGAACTTTTCAGAATATTATACAAATATTATACAAACTTAATTTCTCCATTAGGCTCAATTCTTAAAATGTAAGAGTTTTATTTTGTCCTCTTAAAACCCTTTAAAGAGCCGATCCAATTGGGAAAATCTGAGCGGGGAGCAGGATCCTCTTCTTTTTGGTCTACCTCCTTATTTTTCCCTTCTTCCTCTTTCTTCTCATTTTCCTCGACCTCGGCCGGCCAGATGGTGGGTGGTAAAAAAATCACCTCATCAGCAAATCGAACATGCCGGGGATTTTCCATCCTCCTCTAAAAATGAAACAGTAAAATGATTTAATGTTATTGTTCAATAATATTAAAATAAAAGAAATGATGAAATATATATGTAGTAAAATTAAAGCTCCTTCATAGCTTTAAAGAATCTGGGCTATTATGAAAAAGTGTACAACTCTTTATGAAATCACATTTTAGTGTTTATGTGGGTTAGTACAAACTATAATCATGACTGAAAACCTCTATAACACATCTTTTGTAAGAGCTGAGCATTCATGTGTGAGCAAGTTTATCAGGAAATTCTGTCTGGACTCCTTGAGACTGAATGAAATGCAAATTTTCCCGAGAGATAAGAAATGACAATGACTTATAATATGTCATCTGTCTTATATGGTCTTGGTCACATGACAAACTAAAAATTCCAGCAACACCCAATTAACATTTTAAGATAGTTCTACACAAGTATGTAAACACACATGACTTTATGAAGCATGCTTCATGTGACCTACACAATGTTCAAAAGCAAACATTTATTTTAAGTTTTTTGAGCGCATCTTGTATGCTTAGTAGGTTTTGGAAATTTCCATCATAAATTAATGTTAAAAATGTGATAAATTATACTTCTGGCATATAACCCATCCAACCTTCTTAACTGCCGTCTCCATAGAAAGGGATGACTCGGAGGCTTCAGAGGCCCGGTAAGAGTTGACAGGAGACGTGAGAGAGATGCTGTGGTTGGAGTTTGAGGAGTGAGCAGACATAAAAGGGCTCCTGTGGTTCTCTTCCTTTTCAGACAATTCAATTCTTGTAGTCCAGTGCTCCCTCTTACGCCGAAAAGATCCTTGTGTGCTTGAGGATGAACTGTTCACCGGCTGATGAAGGTAATAAGAAGTTTAAACAAGGAAAGTTCAGGAAAGCAATAACTGAATGTGCAAAGAAGGTCAGTCGTTAAAAAATCCGTTATCATTTACTCTTCTTCATGTCATTCAAAACCTATTCGATTTAGGAATATTAAGAACTTAAAAGAAGATATTTCAAAGAATTGCTTATCAAACAACATTGGCTGCCATTGACTTGTATTGTATGAACCCAATACCATCATGACATTTCTCAAAATATCTTCTTTTGTGTTCCAAAGTAGAAAGAGCAATATAGTTTTCAAGAACCATTTAAAAAAATATGCCTTCAAAAGACAATCCTCTTACATTCTTACCTTAAGATATGAAAGGTCTAGGACAGGTATAAAACCTTCTTTTTCATCTTGAGACTGTTTCCAGCTGAGATTGGACACTTGAGATTGGGAATAACTTAGTTGTGGAAAGCTATCCTCAGATTTACTTATCTGTTGAGAACATATTGACTGTTCATTCATTTCCTCAGTGTTGAGGCTCAGATCGACAGATTGTAAGTGGTTTGTACACAGATCAGAGGTTTGTAAATGTGTTGTGAGTTCTATAAGACTGTTCTGTGATCTGCCATGTGGCCTATAAACAGGTTCATCGACAGCCATGTGTTGTGTCATGCTGTCAGGGAGAGACATCTGCTCTTGAGTCGAACGCCAATGACACTTTGTTGTGTCTGTATATTTCCATTTGCCAGTCCATTCTTGTTCACCTGATTGAAGAGCACTTGGTGACACATCGGATTGTTCCTGTATGGTGTTGACTGAGAGAAACTGAGCCCACTCCGTTCCACTGAAGATCTCTTCCATTAAATTAGAAGTGCTAAGGTCGAATGGAGTTTCACTGACAAGAAAGCAAACATAAGAATTATGATTAATGTAAAGAAATGCTTAAGAAAGTAAAAGAAAGTGATGGTTGTGGTTTATGTATCATAACTCTGGTATGATAATAATGTCTGCTGCATATTTCTCAGCATATTTTTTTTTGTCTTAGAGTGAAAAGCTTAGATGGTTACCTCATGAAGGTTGGTGAACTAGTGCCAGCTTCATCCTTTCTTGTGTAGATTGGTTCATTGTTTTTACATGAATTGTTAACATGTTCGGTCCTTGTGTGGTTTACGTAAATAGGGCCATATAATGGAGAAGGATTACTCTAAATAAAGACATGAAGGATATTTGTTTAACAATGAGGCAAAAAATATGAGCAGCAGTTGACTGTAAAAAGTTTTCATTGTAAATCTTCATTGTAAAGTGCACCTCAACTTTCATTTGACCACCTCTTGTTATTTCAATCCTGACTGTCTTCCGCAAAACACAAAAGAAGATATTTTGAAAAAAGTCGGTAACTGAACAGCACCATATGCATGTGAAAAGGTGCAGGTAACAAACATTCTTCAAAATTTCTTCTTTTGGGTTCTGAAGAATTAAATAAAGTCATGGAGGCTTAAAATTACAAGTAAGTGTACATTTCATTTTTGGCTTGCTATTACTTTAATGTGATAGACGCTTGCTATATTCCACGCTATAAAACAGGTTTTAAAATATTTAGTACACATCATTTCAAATGATATAATTTAATACTTTAGGACAGAAAAACCTTTCTAATCATAATTACTTCTAAATATTATGGTAAAATTAGATTTTCCTTGTATGTAGGTTAAGTTTAGGTTAAAAAACGAAAATGTATAAATTAGTTTATTAAGTATTGATGAGATATAATTAACTAAAAAGTATAATATATCCTTTATCTGTAACTAATGTTTCTAATGTACAGATACTTCCTTCTTGAAAAATGCTGGATTATTTTCAACCTAGCATTGGGTCACGGTTAGGTTAAATTAACCCCAAAACAATTGAGTTAAGCAATTGTGTTTGATCAAACTATTTTGTGCAGTTTTGGATGAAACTACCCAGCATACATTCATTTACAACCCAATGGTTTGTATATATAAAGTGCGGGATTGATCACAATTCAATCTTTTTGGTGTTGGAAACCTGTCCACCTAACTATAAGCATCAATAAACATACAACACTAGTAGTTATCCAAGGTGAATGATCTTGACATACTTGCATTTCTTCATTCATCCCTTGCAGTTCTCCATCGTCTCCAGGTTCATTCTCCATGCCTCCGTGTTTCTCTTTCCATCGCTCCTTCACTTTCTTGGCCCACCTTTTAGCCTCCCCCCATTTCTTCTTTCTTGTCTTTGTTGTTTTTCCACTATTTGCCTCAACACCCCAACTCCATGTTCCACTTTGACCCCTGACCTCTGGTGTTTCCAGCACTGCCCGAGATGGTAACGTCTGGGTTAGAAGGTCAGGAGGTCTTTGGTATGGTTCTGTTTTTAAGTCCGGCACACCCCTGTTCTCCCCTTCCGGAGAAATTTGGTTATAGTGCTCTAATTTGGGTGTCCCTTGCTGTCTGTCCCAAAAAGTGACATCATTGTTCCTCTCTGGGCTAAAGTTATCGTTTCCCCTCCATAATGGTGTTCGTTTAGGTTTAGGAGAAAATACATGTTTCCTGATCTTTTGGAATGGATTATTTGAATTTGGTGTTGACGTATCCCAAAAAGGAGATGAATGAGTCCACGGGCTCGCATTATTCCAAAAAGAGGAGCGTCTGTCTTGCTCTCCACCATTGTTGGATGGACATCCATTGGCCTCAGATAAATCCTCACCTGTTGCAGCATTAAACTCTACAGACGGACCGATTGTTTGTATATCAGACTTTAAGCCGTTGCTTTGAGGGTTAAGTCGTAATTTCTGAAGCATTGATTCCAACAAGACATTAGTGTTTGAGACCGGATTCACCTCCGCCATCGATGCTGGCTTACATCACCTGTGAACACTTGAATACATACAACACACGCAAAAACTCACACAGACAGTCGGCAGCATGCAACATAGGCCAAATCACATTCCACAGATGCATGTACACATACACAGGAGACCCACCACTATAGTCCATGAGGGTTACAGGTGTGTCCGAATCAGAAGGGTATTCCAGTGACACTGTCATTGCGTCCTGTGTTCCATTGCTCACATGAGCTCTCAGTACTGTGTGGTGTCTTCATTTCTGAAATGTTTAGGAAGAAGTTTGATCAAGAAAAGTGTAAAGGAGGATAAGGTGTGTCCAACACCTGGAAAACAGGTACGACAAGTGTGCCTGGGTGACACATTCAGCATTTTTTGTATAGCTCAGACACTATCTGAAAAAATGAAGAAAACATTATAGTACGTGCTCTGGGGTGTACACAAATTGGACTTCATTGGAATTCATTCTTTTAGGTCAGCCAACGTATAACAACCTTCCTCTTTTGTGAAAACCCACTGTATATGAAAACTAAACCCGGCTTATAATCAAAAAACATGTTTACTATTTATATTTCAATATATAAAGTCAGTTGGGGTCTGCTGGTTAGAGATGTGGACTTGTAAGCAGAAGGTTGTGGGTTCCAACCCCAAACAATGACCGAAGTGTCAAGACACCTCAACTTTGTTTGCTCTGCAGCGACTGCATAATACTGTAGGTCACTTTGGATAAAAGCGTCTGCCAAATGAAGAAATGTAAATGTAAATGTGGCCACTTTTACTATAAATGTATTTACTATAACCATCATTGTGCAAGAATTTTTTGCAAAGGTCTGTGAAATCACGACTTCCCTACATGACATAAAATGTAAAAAAAAAACACAATTTCCTAAAACTGCAACAGTATTAACTCCCAGCTCTTATCTCCTGCACTGGAACTAGTTAAGCTGGTATGACTGACGCATGGTGATGACGTAAACGGTGTGTATTGGTCCTCCGCGCTGATTGGCTGGAAGAAAAATTACGCGCCACATGTGTCACATGCAGTAAACACTGCTGGAGCTGTGCATGCTGAACATCGCTTTACTGTTTTCTTACCGTTTAAACGCTAAAACACTTCTGACGACTAATATTTACTTTTGTTATGAAGATCTATGACACCATGTGGCCGGTTCCCTGATTCATGATTAAAAACTTCATCTCAAGCAGAATTTGTGTGCACTGATGCTAATGCAATAGAATGGATTGTGTTGCAACTGGAGCCAACGTGAAAGGTACACGTATGTATGTGTGTATATATATGTATGTATATATGTATGTATATGTGTGTGTGTATATATATATATATATATATGTATGTATATGTGTGTATATATGTTTGTATATGTATTTATATATGTATATATATATATATATATATATATATATATATATGTATGTGTATGTAGGTATATATGTTTGTATGTGTATTTATATATATATGTATATGTATGTGTGTGTGTGTGTGTGTGTGTGTGTGTGTATATGTATGTGTATATATATGTGTATTTATATGTATATGTATGTGTATTTATGTGTATATACATGCATATGTATGTATGTATATGTATGTATATGCATATGTATATGTGTATGTGTATGTGTATATGTATAGGTATGCATATATGTATGTATATGCATATGTATTTATATATGTATGCATGTATACATATGTATATATATATATGTATGGTCAAATATACGAACACAGCAAGAGTAACATTTGCTTTTTTCCCAGTGTTAGCCAAGGCAATACATTCCCTGTCAAGGATTGGCGAGGAGCTGTATCTGGAGCAGGTGGAGGATGGGGTATGTACAGTGTGTGTGTATATGACATTGTGTATTCCGTTAATGTGCTTTATTTATCCTGTTAGTCATGTTGATCACAGATATGTTGTGTATTTCAGTTGGCCTTGCGATCAGTCAACTCATCCCGGTCAGCGTTTGCCTGTTTCCTGCTCTCTCCCCTCTTCTTCCAGAGATATCAGACTCCGACGGATCAGAGTTTCCGCTGCAAAATGCCCATCAAGGTGACAATCCTGACAAACTCCTTTTCCCTGCCTTTAATCTTTCACCTCACGTCCTGTCACTTGAACTTAGAAGAAGATGTCATTTGTCCCACTTAACATCCTCTTTTGTGTTTATTGTATTTGTATTGGACAGATCTTTCAGTGTGAGTCATTCTGGATCCATTGGTAGGTCTTGGTCTCTTTAACGCTTTTTTTATCGTCTTTGACAGAGTGTGCAGTCTGTGTTTAAGTCGCTGTCGTCTTTGGAACGCTCGGTTGAGAAATGTCGCATTCAGTTCAACAATGAGAAGAGCCGTTTGACCATAACTCTACACTGTAAACACGGTAAAACACTTCTCGGAAACAATTCTGTGTTTAAAGAAAACACAGGTTTGTTGGATTAAAAATATACAACTTTATTAAACGCACTCTTTATATTAAGGGTCCCCTAATATTTAGTAAAGCACATGAGTCGTAAAAATAGACATACAATTTGAATTTAATTAGCTAAAAGTGACCAGTAATTAATGCATTTGTCTGTGTTTGTTGCAGGCCTTTTAAAAACACACAATTTGTCCTTTCAGGACTGTGAAAGTTTGCAAGCAGTGTTTGACAAAGAGAGCTGTGTCAATGTTCTACAAGCTCAGCCCAGGTTTCATTCATTTTTTCACACTGACCCATTCGAATTATTATATCCATTTAATTTCACTTTTCATTTTGTCCACTGCAGGTTAATGGTGGACACTGTGCTTCATTTCCCTCCGTCTTTGGAGGAAGTGAATCTGTCTGTGAGCAATGATCGTGTGTGGCTCAGAAACCACGTAGAGGATGATGCAGGTATCAGCATTCACTTTATTTTGCTATTGAACGTTAATCAAGTTAGTTACGTTTTCACTTTATTTCAGATTCAGCTCGCGCAATGATGACAGAACTGTGTTTGAGTTCAGAGGAGTTTGATCAATTTGCTGTGAACACTCAAACCAGCATCACCTTCTGCCTTAAGGAACTCAGAGTAAGCACAAACACACACCATAGTATACAGCTACATTTATTATGGGAAATATTTAAACAAAAATAATATTCTATTTTTTTACATACCCTTATATCCAGGTCGACACTGGGGCTTGGCTTTTCATGTGCCTTTTACATTTCACATCCTTTCCTTGTTCAAGTTTATAACAACTAATTTTATTTTTATTATTGCTCAATATTTTTAAAATGTAAACCATGTATTGTGACACATACTGAAGTCTGTGGGCTAATCCCAGGATATCCATTTACCCTAGAACCACCCCTGCTTATTTCAAACCCAGCGGCTTTCTTTTGGCTTTTTAATACCAAAACATAATGAGTTAATGCGACATCGTCTTTGTTGAATAACTGTATGACTTGTGCTGGATATTTCAAGTGTCAAGACAGCAACAGCTTGCATATTATTAAGATCATATGAAAATCCATTTCATTTCTGTTTGGTTTATCATCAGGGTTTACTTGTGTTTGCCGAATCTTCCGGGCTTCCAATCTCTATATATTTTGATGAGCCAGGCAGGTTTGTGTAAATATGTTTGTAAAACTTTGACAGGTTTATTTGTTTGTGTCTTCTGTGTTACTTTAAACACATGCTCATTGAATGCTTTAACTTTTGTTTCTGGCTGTATTGAAGTCCGGTTATCCTGAGTGTGACGGACAGTGTTTTGGAGGCTAACTTTGTTCTGGCTACACTGTCAGAAGACTTGCACACAAACAACCACCTCAACGCCAAGACAAAACGGTTTGTAACATATGGAATGCAATCACAGCTACGGTGTTACAAATGTTTTGTTGGTATATCTTTAAATGATTTGTCATTTACTTATCATTTTCAACATATGACTTTCTTTTTTCTATAGAACACAAAACAAGATATTTTGAAGAATGTTGGTAGCTGTCACCTATTCACCTGCATTGGCTATCAACTTTCTTGTAAATATCTTTTGCGTTCTAAAGATAAAAGGTCATACAGGCTTGAACAGGCAAGAGGGCGAGTAAATAACGACAATTTTTATTTTAGGCTGAACTGACTTTAAATTCTTCTGTTGTATTCAGTCTGGAAGCTGAGCAAACAACAGATGACTTCATGTGCGATGATATGGACTCAGTTCTTATTGCCATGGAGACAAGCGAACTTCCAGGACCATCACATGTACCCTCATCCCCATCGGCCAACACCAATAACAGAAAACACCCAGCCAGTGAAGATGAGGAAGAGCAGGAACAAGAAGAAAGTTTAACAGAACAACCTCCCAACAAAAAAGTACAAGAAATAAATTATGATAATGAATGAACAATACTTCCTAATAATTATTCATATAAAATAACAAACAGATTTAACTAATATTTAATCTATGGTTTCTTTCCCAGTTTTGTTCACTCTTCTTCGGTTCAGTTCTGCCCACTCCCTCTCAGCTGTCTAATCAGACGATACAGAACCAGGAAGTGCTTGCAAGTGACAGTGATAATGAAGATCAGATAGAGTCATGAAAACTCTTGTAAGGGATTTGAAATCTCCCACATCCAGCTTCTCAAAGACTCTTGCATACAGTGACCACAGAACTTGTGTTATTTTTATTTTTCTATTAAAATAATAATGGTTTTAAACCAAAGCAGTGAAAATAACAAGTCATGTCAAATCATTGCACAGAGGTCTCATTAAAACATCACAATCTCACTGCATTTAAATGTCTCTGATTGTTTAAAAGTAACTGTCCGAAAAAGGCGCAGAATTTCTCCGGCTGTGACCCATCTGAGAGTCACTGCTCCCAAGGGACATATCATTACCGGCACACTTTCTGTTGTGCACCTGAAAACTCTTCCCTCTGGTCTGAGGCTTCTTCCTCTCTCTTTCTCTGTCCTTTTCCATTTCTTTTTCTCGTTTCTTTCTCTCTTTATCCTCCTTCTCTTTTCTCTCCTTCTCTCTCTTCCGACGTCTCCTCTCCTTTGAGGTCAGCTTGTCCTCTTTCTCGCTAAAGTCCTGAATGAGGATTTTGGGCACGGGGGTTTTATTGGTGTCCCCACGGAGGCGGCGGAACAGTCCTAGGCGTTTGGGAGGGTTTACTTTTGTCTGTAAATCTGATTTGGTCTCAGTCACTTGTGCAGTTTCTGGTTTGGATGTGCTGTTTATTTCAGCCGGACTCATGAATGGAGATGACATGTCTGTCTTGGGTGTATTTGTCTGTGTGTGATCAGTGCTCATCTGCTTTGGCTCTCTGAACGTGTCCTCGGAAAGAATTGTTGGATAGGATGTGCGTGCACTTGACGTCCTGCGCAAACAGAGTTGAGCTGGTGGTATGTTCGGTGTAACTGAGGATCCTAACTCCTGACTGTCACGATGGTTGCCAGATCTAGTTAAATCTTCACATTTCGGGTTGCCAGATCCATCAATTGAATCCTCTGGATGGTTCAATACAGCTGTAACATTCTCATTGTTGCTTTCTTGACTGCTAGATTGAGCTGTAACATCCACCTCCTTGCTGTCTTGGTTGTCAAATCCATCATTGAATTGTTCCTTGTCTCCTAAATTTCCAGATTTGATTTGAACAATTTCATTACTTTCTGGGTTGACAGGTATACATGCAACAGCTTCTCCCTTGCTTTCAGGGTTGCTTTTGTTTTTGGTAGAAATAACCTCTTGAGATGTAGTATTTTCAGAAACAGCTGTTTTGTTTTCTTCACTGTTTTCTGAGTTGAGCTCACAACTATTTGTTGCAACGGTACCAATGTCACCATATTCATACTTCATGGATGCTACCGATGTGTCCTCTAATTGAGAATTAGGGATATCCACTCTTCTACTGGTACCTAATGTATCTTCTTCTTTGGGCTCTAATTCACTGTCATTGAACTCCGGGTCACTGGGTTGAAATTGCTGTACATGATGATCTAAACCCTGAACAGTAACTGATTCATCAGGATGAGGTTCGCTATCTGTTTCCATAGAGGATGATGTTAGCACTGCTTTACATGTTTGCAATTCATTGCTCGATTTATGACTGTCACAATCTCGTTCATCTGGGCTTATTTCCTGTCCGTCTTCCTCACTTCCTGTATTATCATCTGTTGTTCTGTGAGAGTGCTCTGTTATCTCTCTCTCCTCTGGGATCTGTACATAACTGACCACATGCTGAATTCTTGCTTTCTCTGCATCAGTGAGGTTCTCACCAATGGCTTTGTCTGCCTGTCTTTCTGAATGTATCCTTTCTTCAAGTCCATCTCTGGATGTGTAAGACATTGAGTCGTCTTGGGTGTGTGTCTGTTGTCCGGTCTCAAGTGTGTTTTCCTTATTTTGTGTTGTCTCGTCACCTGTATTTTGGGGTATTAAGACTATTTGCAAAGCTTGATTGTTGGTTAGTGGTCCTTTTGGTTTACAGCTCCCTTTTTGAACTTCATCCTTCTGATAGTTTCTATCTAATTGTTTTTCCTCTTCCTGTTTACAGTTGATCTGTATGTCCTCTTGTGGGTCATAGTTTACATGTGATGTCTCAGGAGCTGGTATATTTTCTTCGCTTAACTCTGAGGTTGTTGAAGTTATCTGAAATTCTGCAATATGTTCGTTTTGGTGCTCTTGGTTTTCTATGCTCTGTTCATCTGTTTGACTGTCTGACTCTCTTTCGAATATCGGTTTATCGCCGCATGCCTTTCTTTCGGATTCCTGTTCGTTTTCGCATGTCTCTTTTTCATACATCGGTTCATCTTTACATTTCTCCTGTTCGGTTATCGGTTTATCTTCACATGTCCCTTCCCTTGAAATCGGTTCATTTTCACATCTCTCTATTTCAGATATCGGTTCTTCTTCAGATAGTTTTTGTACAGCTATAGTTTCTTTTATGCATGCCTCTCCTTCCAATATCGGTTCTCCTTGACACGTCTCATTTTCCGATGTAGGTTCTTCTTGACACGTCTCTTTTTCTTGACATGTCTCCCTTTCCATAATCACTTCATCCGTACATGTCTCTTTTTCTGTTATCAGTTTATCCTCACTTGACTTTCTTTCCAACTTTGGTTCATGCTCATGTGTCTCTTTGCTCTCCAGACTCTCAGTTATTTTTTCTACATCACATTTTTCTTTCTTACTGTCATCTGTTTGCGTGTGTAATATATCCTCATGTCTAGAATCTGTCTCCATCACATTCTGCATCTGAGACACACACACTTCATGTTCTTCCTCAAAAACATCAGACTCAATGTTGGAGGTCACCACCGGTGAGATGTTTGCGTTTTTACCTTGATCTTTCTGTTTGTATATGTGAAGCTCATCTGCGAGTCTGTCCTGTTTGGCCCTCTGTTCCCCAACGACACCACATACACTTTTCCTTCTCATCTCTCCTTCATCGCTCCCTTCCAACATACTCTGTGAGAAGTTTCTCCCACCTCCATCCCACTCCTCTGTGTTAGTTTTACTTCCTCTCTTTCTCCATTTTTTACGCAGAACAGAGGGAGAGAGAGAGGAATGTGAACGCATCAGAGGAAGTGTCAGGGTCCCTTTGACTTTGTCCTTCTTTTCGTTGTCTTTTTGTTTATTCTGGGCTCTCTCACAGGCCATGCGGTATCCATGACAGCGGCCTCGAGGATCAAAAGTTGAGTCGGGTCTTTCTATTTTCCATTTCTCCATCTCTTTATCTACTTGTTTTTGCAGGTCTGCCAAGGATAGTGGCACAGAACATACCTGAGGGTGAAACAGTGGGTTTTTAATGAGTAAATATGTAAAAGTTGGTATGACTTCGTTCTTGTTTGTCCTTCATACAATGGACAAAAACCACAAATGAATTTCTCAAAATATCTTCTTTTGAGTTCCACAGAATAAAGATTCGACAAAAGGTTTGTAAGTATATGAAGGTGGATAACTCCTGAAAGAAGATTTATTTTGGGTAAACAGTTATTTCGAAGAAGTGTGAATGTGTCTATATTAATGCAGCATCACTACCTCATGAATAAAGGTGTCAGTCTGATAATTTTGGACATGTTGTTTGACCCCACGAAGACGCTCTAGAGTTTCTATCTGTCCATCACATTCTTTCCGCTGTCGTCCTTCTCCGAGACATCGCCGCACCAGCACCACAGCAACCTGAAATAACACACGCACACCTGCAAAACACATAACCTTTGCTCAGCAATTCATGTACTTTTTGTCACGTCACGTGGTGAGAATATTACCAATGTGAAAATATTACAATGTAATCCAACCATAGCAAAAGAAGAGATCCCAAACTCTAAGCAGGGTGTTGAAGGGCAGGTGGCGGCTGTAGAGGCACATTAGCCAGTCGGTGGCAAACATGAGAGGCTCCACTCCCTGATTCTGTAAGTGCTTGTGTGCGGCCGGACACATTTTTTTTAACACGCTCGAGAGAACAGCAGCATCAAATAGAACACCTTCCTAAAAATATGAATGTATACATGTTATCTATTATATGCTGATGTCTATGTTAGGCCAAGTAGTTCTCAAACAAAACATGTTTAAAATCGAAACCCTACGCTCTACCAAAAAATTATATTTAGAGAACTTTTTCTAAATTAAAGTTTGCATAAAAACTGGCGCATGTGGCAGGACACTTGCACTCTGGGACTGGACACTGTGACAGAAAGGCATAATGATGTACCCTCATGCCATTCAAAGCCTAAGAAAATATTTTGAGAAATGACTCTGTGTGAACACAGGGACAGTAATGAAATGGTTAATGTTATTTTGTTACCAACATTTTTCAACATATCTTCTTTTGTGTTCTGCATAAGATAGTAGGCCATACATGCTTGGAATCACACAAGGGTGAGTAAATGATGATGAAAAAAATTGGGTGAATCATCTATTCTGGAAGCTTGTGTGATTGATTTTATTAAACACACAATATATATTACCTTATATGAAACATATATACAAACATAATTATGCATTGACACAATATGTTGCTACAAGTGTAGGCCTATCCTGTTGAGAACCACAGGTTAAGAGTGAAAGGCCTTACTAGCAGAGGGCTGTAGTATCCAGGAAGATAGTGCTCACTAATCTGTGCCAAACACCAAAACGCCTCCTAAAGAATGAAGAAAATCTCTAATTAGTCTGCGTAGCATTCTCCAATTCTATTCTTACTGCATCTGCACTGAATATATGTGCAGTTTGTGTTTGATGTTATTGTTATTTCCCTATTGTTGTTAATTTGCCAGCATGCAGAATGAAACATTTTTATAACAGGAAGTACTCTTTTTAAAAATCCTTCACTAAGACAAATGCAGTGTAGTTCATCTAATGTTATAATATCTGTGTATTGTTTTCTAAATACATGAGAAATGTTCAAATAAACCATACGTTGGTCTTTTGACATTGTAAAACTTGCAAGGACATATCAAACATCATATTTTCAAGAACATTCACACCCATATGGTATGAAAGACATCCGTAATAATAGAAGAAAAATTTTATACCTCAGCTGGCATGTTCATGAGAAGTACAGCTGCCACTGGTCCCTGTCCCTGACAGTAACCCTCTTCTGGTCTGTACTGGGTGTATGCTTTCAGAACCTGCAGTAAGTTCTGCTGACTACACACCATATACATACAACACAAAGAAGAATGTATTTATGATTTATGTGTTCTTTACAATGTTTCCAAGCATATACCATTCAGTTTAGATGCAAAATATTTGTTAAGGGCATACTGAATAAAGCCGAAAAAGTAAGGGAAAGCAATAGATTGTGTGATCAGAAAGACTACCCATGGCCGTCTTTGGATAGGAACATCTCATGGAAGGGAAATTGTCTATCTGTGTCTCTTTTGATGATTTCTGTCCATCCATGCTGATCTGGAGCCTCAACTAGATGCTAATATAGAGAGGTTATATATTATAGGCATTTTGGGAAATATGTAAGAAAATAGTCTACAACTGCGCATAACACTTACTTTATATAGTTCTTTATTTTGTTTCATTCGGTCTAATGCACCACAGAGCAGTGGCCAGCACTTAGCCCTGACCGATGTTGGGATGCCCTTTTGACACTGACCTTTGACCTTAGAAAAATACAGAAAGCTGAGCAATGAGCTTGGCTCAGGACATTAAGCATAGCTTATATACAGTATATGTACCGACCATAAATTATTTAAAATAGAAATATTTTAATGCTTGGATAAAGTTAATTTTAGCGTAAAAAGATCAAATCAAATCATTATCAGTCTGAAATTAAAAGCAGATAACGTTTAAGTGTATTTCAGGCGTGTGTGTGTACAAATGTGCACACGTGCAATTACATAAAATACATTTATACATTTATTCATACATTTATGAAGAGTTTAAATGTGACATTTTTGCATTGTACTTGCATTGTACTTTGCAATTAAACTTTAAAAAACACAATCAAAACAAGATTTACATTTTTTATATTGAAGGCTATGGAAACTCTTGATAGAATATATTTTACATATACATATACATTTATTTTACTATATTAAATATATTTGGTGTATATCTATATAAACACACACATACATATATAACAATTACCACGCTGATTAATGATTTTGACATCGCTACTTCCACTGTTCTGAAACCAGATTCATAAAACCCATAAACACACCTTGTTGTTTTTTTTCTCCATAACTTGATCCCATTGTTTAATAAGACCAAGCCACTTTAGCTCTCGGTGTCTCACTAACTCAGGAGATGGAGCGTCACTGTCAACAACACACACAATAAATGAATACACTCCTCTTGTATATACTGACAAAAAATCTGAAATGCTCTCTTGTACTGTGGTTCTCACTAAAATTAGGACTTATAATTTAATACACAATTCGCTGTGTTACAGGCAATGTTACAGAAAAAAACAGTCACCATTAATAATATTTTCAAATGATGTAATAGAAACATCCTTGTCAAAGAATCCTTCCCTAATTCCTAACTCATCTTTGTTAACCTGGCCTCCATGTGAGAGCAAAGCATGGGTGTCATAAGAGGCAAACACACAGAAAACAGGAAACCACATTCTGACAGGCCACATATCGCCATAGTAACATGACAGGATGTTGAGATGGAGAAAACGAGAGGTGCATAAGGTAACAGTCGAATCAACAAGGAACTGTTATACTGTGTATAATAAAGCACAAACCAGACATAAAGTCTCTCCGAAAGATTATCCGACAACATCAACACTCGCTCAATCTCAAATGACACACACGGGACAGAAATTGATGTCATTCAGGCTAATCTTTACTGTCATCTGAACTGTTCACACACATTCTATGAAAGATCTGTGTGAACAGACACATCTCTCACCTGTCAGTCTCTCCGTTACCTAGAATGAACCCAAAGCGATTGGTCTCTACAACTGGGACTCCTGACCCAGAATCCCTCTCCTCATCCTTGTCCGTCTTTACAGACATCTGCTGGGTTTGTGTGATAGAGAGAGAGAGACATATGCATCATTCAAAAGCAAAGATATTGAATCTTAGAAGCAAGCAATGCATTTTATCTATAATAAACAAAAATGGTTTCAGAACATTTCTAATGTACTGGACTGAAGTTAAAATGTAACCTCATTATTTACAAATGCCTCTTAATGACAGATTAACACAAGCAAACATTTTCAGCCATGAGATAAAAATCAATAAAGCAAACTTCACCTTCACGTTCTGTCAAACTAGAAGGTACAGTTCTCCTTCGATGGGAGGGGACGACACTGAGAAAGACTTCCGCTGTAAAGTCATGTAGTTTGTGTGTGTGTGTGTGTGTGTGTGTGTGTGTGTGTGTGTGTGTGTGTGTGTGTGTGTGTGTGTGTGTGTGTGTGTGTGTGTGTGTGTGTGTGTGTGTGTGTGTGTGTGTGTGTGTGTGTGTGTGTGTGTCGGCACTCTGCAGGTTTGTGGGCTGAGAGAGAGGGCCAGGGTGCTCGCCCTTTATTTTTAAAATGTCATACAATCATGACGAAGTGGAAGAGACTGCTGGAGAGACATTTACATTTGAGAATTTAAGAGATAACATACGGAGGTTAAACATGTTTGTTCGTGTTGACAAACTTTTCTGCATGTAATGATTTATGAGCTTTTTGCACTGCACCTAAAAAAGTTGGGTGGCGTGATTTTGGGTTTTAAATAATCTAGAGAGATAAATCTCAATGGTTAACACGTTCCTCCCACCACAATCTATGTACCTTACCTGTATAAACTAAGACTTCTACTTCACTATCAATAAAATCTGACTGTTGATTATCATAGTAATTCATCAGATTACAGGAACAGTGATAGGCATGGTTTATTACAGTGGTTTTTATGGCTCTTTACATGTGTAAAGGAATGCCTTTATTATAACCAATTATAAAACGATTGGTCCGTTATCAATTCTTGTTTTGTAAATGATAAAGCACTGTAATGAGGGCATAGCTGTTGCAGTAAGGGACTACTTTTTACAATTAAAGATATTTAAGGATTTTATTTAATGAAAACTTAAATACAATATATATAATTATGATCTTTTAATTAAATTTTTTTTATGTTTGATAACTGTTTTATGGAAGCAATAAAGTACTCTAGGTCATGCTGTCTTGTGAATGAAACATGAAAGAGTTGCAGGCCCTCTGCTTTGCAACATCCGTTATCCGTGATTTATACAAGATATAGAATTGACCTTATGAATGGTCCTTCTTCCTTAAGTGTAATTTAAATCACAGTGGTAAAGGGTTGTATTTTTGCAACACTGTTGATTCTGTGCATGTTGTAAAAAAGAAGTTCCATGATATTGTGTTAAAGATAATAATGGGCTAGTTCTGTATATTGCACATTGTCTGCTGGAAACTAAATATATGGTCAATATATAATGTATGTACATTGCAAATGCACAAGTTTAATGCATTTCTAATTAATAGATGCTAATATTAGGCTTAATCTGTTTGGGATGATATTACATGTTGTGTATTTCTCTTTCTTTTTTTCAAGTATATCTGAAAATTACTCACAATTTATGGTTTGTATGAGATAACCAGAGATCATGTCATTCGTTTTATAGTTTTAATAGTTTTGTGATCAGGACCACTATTTTGACAATGCCAAGAATAGTTTTGTAAAAATAAAGATTACTTGGATATTTTTGCTTAACGCAGATTGCCAGTATGCTGAACATAGACCCTTTCAGTTAGATGACATTTAAAAAAATGTTAAGAAATCTTAATAAACCAATGTGGAATCTTTAGTTACACCTGCATCATCTGTGAAAAACTGCACCACACTGTTTTTGAACTACACTTTATAATACAAAGACTTCGGAATGAAGTGAGAATTTATTTTAAAGTACTTTTTTTCAATAATTTTTTTCAACAGCGTATACAAACCCCGTTGGCTATTTTTTTACTGTGAGTATGCCATTAAAAAAAAGAAAGTGCCCACTAATTTAACTGTATGTACATCATTAGAAATCAGAAAATATCTTCTTTATTCTAAAATAACTATAAAACAATATACATTTTTTTTTGTATTTTTAAATAACCTTTTTACCATTCAAAAACATTTTATGTGCTTTTTTATATGGGCACACTGCAAAATTTCCATTTTTAACAGTACAGTAAAGTCTGTGTAACTTTTTCTGTAAGTTCTTTTTCAGTTTTTTAAGGATTTTTATTAGAGACTACGGAAAACTTCTATTGATGTCTTCAAGTTCAAGTTCAAGTTCAAGTTCAAGTCTGCTTTATTGTCAATTCTTCCACATGTACAGTACATACAATCAGAGAATCAAAATTGCGTTACTCTCAGTCCCCCGGTGCAAACAGATAACACTAACAGTAAATAAGATAAAAACTATACAACTATACAATAAGTGAATGTGAGGAAAAGACATAATATAATTTTTTTTAAATAAAAATAAGGTTAAATAAAAAGCAGCGCAAGGCACATGGCAAATAGAGCATCATTAAATACACAGTTATGGCCTAGTGGTAAGAGGGTCTCCTGACCCTATTCGGGTTCAAGTCTAGGGTCGGTAATAACATGACATGAGACGTGTGTGTGTGTGTGTGTGTGTGTGTGTGTGTGTGTGTGTTCACATGAGTGTGTGTGTGTGTGTGTGTGTGTGTGTGTGTGTGTGTGTGTGTGTGTGTGTGTGTGTGTGTGTGTGTGTGTGTGTGTTCGCATGAGTGTGTGTTCACACGAGTGTGTGTTCACTACTGCATGTGTGCACTCTGGATGTGTAAAACACAAAGCATGCCAGCATTGTATTCAAATGCATTATTTATCAAATATTTTGTAGGCATTATTGCTTTGTCTTATAACACACATTCCATCTATATCTTAATTAAAATTAAATAAAATGTGACATTAAATGTGTCATTAGTATTAAATGTTGATGCAGTAGTTGGTGTGCTGTCGCCTGTGCGCCTCTAGAGGTCGCAGTTTCCCGCGGCGCTCTGCGGGTCACGTGACTGGGCGGAAGCGTTTATGTGAGCCACGCTGAATCCCGCGCGGGCGCAGCCATTTGCTCTCTTCCTCGAGCACTACAACACCGGTGAGACCCCTCTGCTATCTCAACCTCAATTTATCATTATTATTATAATTACACATTCTGTGGTTATTTCTGTCAGAACACTTTAAAAACACACATGTGTAAGTGTAGTTTGTGTTTATTTGCAGGAGTTGTGATGTTTGTACGGCATGGCTGTGACGTAGCGCCATCATTAGTTGCGGGTTAGCGCGCAATACTGGCGGGCTTATAAACTCAGTGAAAATATGGCGTTTAATAACGAATCATGAACGTTTTAATCGTTTTATTGTGTTTTTCGTCCCGTTTGACCACATTTAGGGTCTATATGTACACAACGAGGCCTGTTTTAGGTTAGGCCTTGTGCTAGTTTCATCAGTGAGCTAGCTTGTTAGCATTAGCATAACCGCTTTTAGTTTGAGAGTACACAACACGTGACGTGCAGGGTTGTGTCGAAACGCTGTAATAAACGCGTTGTGTAGCACAGATGTTGTTTTTTGTGTCTTTTGTGCGTTTTTTACCTTTGTGCTCACCACAGAAGAAACGACCTCGTGTGTTTGCAGGAGTCTAGAGAGGATATAAGTTAGATTGTATGCACAACGTGTTAAGATTCGCAGTTAAATGTTGTGTTTTAGGGCTAATGTTACACCTGGGGTGGGTTGTGTAAGTGTGTGTTTGTGTGAGTGATGAGGCCTTTGTGTGTTGTGACTAACTGTCCCGCCATCTCTCCTGCAGAGTGACTGCAACACAAAGACTAACACACAACACAACACACACAACAGCAATGGCAGAAAACGAGCCACAGGTTCAGTTTAAGGTAAGTGTGTGTTTCACTTGGAACACTGCATGTTCACTTTTATTTCCAAAAGTTAAAGTATTCACACACTATGGACACAGGATTGATACAAGAGATTATGTAACTATCAGGAGGAAGTTGGCACAACCGGGCAATGCAAATGGGTATTTGTTGTGAATATGTGTTTGTTGGCATGCTTGTAACTGTTCCAACATTAAAGGGACTCTTAACTTTATATTTAAACTGCTCGCTTATATGGATCAAACAATAAATGTCAATTTACTCACTTCAAACCCATTCAATTGAAATAGGTTGTTCCATCTTTCTTCAAATTCTCCAGAAGAAGATATAAAGGTTTGTAACGATGAGGTTGACGTCCATTTAAGCCGTGTTTTCTTTCCAACAGCTGGTTCTTGTAGGAGATGGAGGTACGGGGAAAACTACCTTCGTGAAGAGGCATTTGACTGGGGAGTTTGAGAAGAAATATGTTGGTGAGTTGTGTTTGAGTGTTTTGGTGGTTATTTTCACCTGCAGGAGTTATAGAATGTGTCTTGAAATCTGAAATTCCCTTTTTTTCAGCCACACTTGGAGTTGAGGTACATCCCCTTGTCTTCCACACCAACAGAGGAGCCATCAAATATAACGTATGGGACACAGCTGGCCAGGAGAAGTTTGGAGGCCTGAGAGATGGTTATTACATCCAGGGTATGCTGCTGTTCATTTCTAAATGTATACGGATTGTCCAATGATGCTCTTTCTGCTGATGTGTATTAACATAGTGATTCTGTCTTTCAGCTCAGTGTGCAATCATCATGTTTGATGTTACTTCTCGAGTTACCTACAAAAATGTACCCAACTGGCATCGTGACTTGGTGCGTGTGTGCGAGAACATTCCCATAGTGCTGTGTGGTAACAAAGTGGACATCAAGGACAGGAAGGTTAAAGCAAAGAGCATTGTGTTCCATCGTAAGAAGAATCTACAGGTAAACTACCATTTTGCGTGTTGGCTAGCAGTTGTGGTTGTGTATTCAAAAGGGAATCGAAGGCTCATTTTTTCTCCCTCTCTTATTCTCTTAGTACTACGACATCTCTGCCAAGAGTAATTATAATTTTGAGAAGCCCTTCCTGTGGCTTGCACGGAAACTGATTGGTGATCCTAACCTGGAGTTTGTTGAGATGCCTGCCCTTGCCCCACCTGAAATTGCAATGGACCCATCACTTGCTGCACAGTATGAGCATGACCTGAAAGTAAGTGCACGGTTCTGCGTTTTTCCTTTTTGTTTGTTTTTCCATGTAGGCTTATTTTCTTTTGTCTCTTCCAGGTGGCATCCGAAACGGCTCTCCCAGATGAAGATGATGACCTTTAACCTGTTAGTTTTGACATTTATGGCAATGTCATCAGGGTTTCCTGGTGACAGTTCTTCCCCCTTACCCTTTTACTGTAAAACCCCCGGTGCAGAATATTTTTATTTTTCAGTTTTGGATTTTTCTTTGTGTTTTTGATTTGAGTAATGTTGTGTAGTTCATTTCATTGTAGACATGCTCATTGTTGCCACCAGGCACACTCATACAAACATGCCTACACTTTGACACACACTCAATAGTGCGAGAGCAGGATGAGTGTCCCAGTGCTTACTTCTCTATGTAAAGCTCTAAGCACTTAGAGAAATTCTTGGAATAAAAACATTCTCAATATATTTATCCTTGCTTGGTCTTATGAAACATTCACTGACTTGTAAGTTGCAGAATTGTGTAATCAAGAGTAAAATTTCACATTTAAGAAGTGGGTTGATCATAATTGTCCCCAAAGGTTGAGTCATACATTTTGCAGTTCTTGGGGATAGAGATTTCAATTCTGAATGTTTGTTCATGTAAATGCAAGTTTAAATGTAAAAAGTTAACAATGTAAAGTTAGATTTAAGAACAAAAGTTCTTAGGGCAACTTATATTGATGCATGTAACGTGGATACGACTTGTAATATTGAAATAGACCTGTTAAACATGAATAATTAAAATGGATTTTCCTTCTGATAAATTTAAGGGTTAACACAATTTTTAGGAACTGTCATGTTTTGCACATTTGTAAACAAGGAAAATATTTAAGATTGTGTTTGCTCACATTAATAATTACTTTGCTTAAAGTGAACCAATCATTCAACATTAGTACAATGCTTTATAAAAACAAATTATTGTATTTGCATCAATAAGAAATATCTCCTCGTTAACAGAAAGGCATTAATGATGTTTAATACAATTTTGTGACCTGCTTGCATGGCTAAAGTTGTGCTTGCTATATACAACGTCAAGCCTGATGACGTAACGCACGTAATCTCGTATGCAGTTGCAGTCATAATTTATTTCGTGATGTTGTGTCAAGATTTATACCCTTTGTAACTTAAACTTCATTTTCAAACGTTTGAGACAATAATTCGTTTTCCCTTTCCTACGTTATACGTCATAGTCTGTAAATATATACGTGATGCGTCGCTGCGCAGTCCGTGACGTCAAAGTACCACAGCGCTAGTTCTCGCGATGACTACTTCAGTCGATAGTACGCTGGATCTGCGCAGCTCCGCAGATCTCATGAAAACAGCTGTTTTCTCACCTCCGTGACGTCATATCGTTATTGAATATGGAACTCCAAATAGGTCAGAATACGCGTGCGTTTCAACGCCGTATTAATTTCAAAACGCCGTTTTCAGAACACTGCCACGCGTTAAAATAACGTCACACGCCGCCAGGCGTTAAGTTAACGCCTGACGTCACTTAAGATGTAAATGTATTTACTCATCTACATGGACACGCCCCTCTTGTCCATGAAGACTCTACGGAGAGTCAGAGGATCAGTTTCAGAGAGCAGAGATGAGAGGAGAGAGTTTGTTTTGCTCAAAAATATGGAATACATTTAATAAAGTTAAAGTTATACATATATATAAGAAATATGAGCATAGATGCCTTAAGACAGTGATGTTAGCTTTAGTTAGCACTAAATAAGAAATGTTTTGAGTGATCAGCTAATAAGGGCCAATGAGAGACAATTATTAATCATTGTAATTGTTTATTGAATAATTATTTCTTTTCACTAATTAATGTTTTAAGTTTTTATTAAACGTATTAATAATGCTATATTTTAGCACTTGCAAATTCACAATATTGTGGCCAAAACTGCTTAATATTTAAGAAGGACAGATGGAAAATATGAAATAAATGTAATAATATTATAGATTACAAAGAGATTTATAATTAAAAACATCCAAAGGTCCTTGTATATTCCAACACAGATTATAAATATATTTTGCAGCATATTACGAGACTTACCATTAAATTTATTATTTGACGGTTTTAATAATTTCCTAATTGTTTTCAATTGTATCATAACAATATTCTATATATATATATGTGTGTGTGTGTGTGTGTGTGTGTGTGTGTGTGTGTGTGTGTGTGCGTGCGTGCGTGCGTGCGTGTGTGCGTGAAAAGATAAGAATGAGAAAACAGAAACAAAATGTGGCTTTAAAATTATATTTAATTTAGGATTACACATGCTTTACTTTGTTTCAGAAGCTGCATCTGAGTCAACATATATTTTCAGACTAAATCAGTTTGGTTATGAACATTCTTCAAAATATCTTCCTATGTTTCTAAAATGTAATAAAGACATAAGGTATGAAACAACATTGAGTTGAGTAAATAATTTAAATAATTTCTATTTTTGTGAAACTATGGCCAACTGTTAATTAAATAGAAATGATAGCCTACTCAAAATATAATATAATAAAACATAATTATATTACTTTCCTATTAATTAACTATTGAATAAAATAATATCCACATTTGCACTCATTCGTGTCTGGGGTGACAAAAGCTCATTCAGGGGCATTTACTCTTATATATACAGTTATAAACTCTCTCTCCTCTCATCTCTGCTCTCTGAAACTGATCCTCTGACTCTCCGTAGAGTCTTCATGGACAAGAGGGGCGTGTCCATGTAGATGAGTAAATACATTTACATCTTAAGTGACGTCAGGCGTTAACTTAACGCCTGGCGCCGTGTGACGTTATTTTAACGCGTGGCGGCGTCTGGCGTTAACTTAACGCGTAACGGCGCTTATTTAACGCCTGACGGCGTTCTGAAAACGGCGTTTTGAAATTAATACGGCGTTGAAAAGCACGCGTATTCTGACCCATTTGGCGTATGGAATACCTTATGTCTTAATTGCGTTTTAGAAACATAGGAAGATATTTTGAAGAATGCTCATAACCAAACTGTTTTAGTCTGAAAATATATGTTGACACACACGCACGCACGCACGCGCGCACGCACACACACACACACACACACACACACACACACACACACACACACACACACACACACACACACACACACACACACACACACATATATATATACAGAATATTGTTATAATACAATTGAAAACAATTAGGAAATTATTACAACAGTCAAATAATGAATTTAATAGTAAGTCTTGTAATATGCTGCAAAATATATTTATAATCTGTGTTGGAATATACAAGGACCTTTGGATGTATTTAATTATAAATCTCTTTGTAATCAATAATATTATTACATTTATTTCATATTTTCTATCTGTCCTTCTTAAATATTGAGCAGTTTTGGCAACAATATTGTGAATTTGCAAGTGCTAAAATATAAGCATTATTAATAAGTTTAATAAAAACTTAAAACATTAATTAGTGAAAAGAAAGAATTATTCAATAATCAATAACAATGATTAATAATTGTCTCTCATTGGCCCTTATTAGTTTCTCTCAAAACATTTCTTATTTAGTGCTAACTAAAGGTAACATTACTATTTTAAGGATTCCATGCTCATATTTCTT
>CM065667.1:3941825-3954325 GCA_033220385.1 Triplophysa yarkandensis | reverse complement strand
GAGTAATATTGTTTAAAAGTATCTTAGGGTGACACAACAAGAAGTAATTTGATTAAATGCCATAAGAATGTTTCTGTTAATTCTACGCAAAGGTGACACCGCTGAATATTATAAAACATGGGCAATTCCAGCGTTATGACATTTTGCGTTATGGACGTTATAGACGTGACACATAATAACCTTTTTTAAAAAATATTAAAATAATAATTGTAGAATATTATTGTGAACAGTTAACTGAACCAACTGTTTATATTATACAAAATCCTTGTTGACAGTGTTTAAACATCAAAAATTAAATAAACTTGCATTATGGATGTGACAATAAAGGACACCAAGAAACAAATTTCTTATGATTTATGTGAAACGAACCAGAATCAAAAATATCCAACAAGTAGCCAAGGGTTATGTCTTTATAGAACGTAATATAATCATATACATAATATAATCACTATATTTTTATTTTTATGTGTCCGTTTTTTGTATCCAGCAAATATAGTGTTATGGATCTGACAATCCTGCAAATCTCCCTTTTTTTGGATTTTTTTTTGCAAAAATGTTTTTTTTTTATTGCAACATTCTCTCTTGTGTTTTTGCCCAAAATGCAACTAAACTTATGAATGAAAATGTGATTAAGTTTTAATAAAAAGAGTATTTAAAACATCAACTTATACAAACTTATTTGTTAAGCCTTTAAAAACAATGCAATTTTTGTAACATTACTACTTAAGATCAAGAAAATTAAAAGATTAGAGAAAATATTGATGTTTTTATTTCAATCCTTGACTTCATTTATCATATGTTATATAAGAAAAAATAGTAATAACCTGGTATAACAACAAATGTATTTGAATGGAAAACACTGTCACTCCAGGGTTTTAAAAGCTTACATTTGCAATTTGATCCCTTAGAAATGCTGAATTTCTATCTGTGGCGTATAATTTTTCAGTGGTACAAGCTGTGTGTGTTTGTATGGATGTGTATGTGCATTTTGTGTGTTGTCTGTGATAGAATTACAGAACTTTTGTTTTGATGATCTCAGAGAAATTTTCTAGTGGTGTCATTCAGGAAACAAGAAGGTGTGATTACTCTTGGACTTCAGCCCCAGAATCTCCTGGCTCACATTTGTGTAAAACAGCTGTCACGCGCACAGATCTGTGACCTGTTTCAATGGGGCTGTAAAGTTATCATTAAAGTTGTCTCTATACGACACTTGTAAAATGTCACAAGGTAAATCTCTGACTGTGTTTGACGTATATTACTCTCTAACAATCAGACTGGCAGATGTATGGCCTCTTCAAACTACCAAATGTGAATTAATTAGGGCACTTTCAAAATTATAGATGTGACATTTTTAGTCAAAACTCTCTTAGAATGTTTTATAAACAATATTTTAAACCAACTGTTAATTTTTTACTAAACCCATGATGACAGTCCAGACATTAGAAAAATATAAAACAGTCTATACTCAAAAGTTTTTATTTTAAAAGTATACTTTAAAGATTGATGTGATCATATTGTAGACTCTATTTGACCTACAGCATACTCAATGCACACATCAGAGGCTACAATTATATCCAGGATATCCATATATTGAGTAGGTGCAACCATTTCAAAGAAAATAAATTGTTGTTTATTTTGTGAATGATATCAAAATTAAATCATCAATTCTATGACTTGATTGTCATAACTGTTTAATATGCAACAAAGTTTAAACAAAAATTTTGCATCAATTAAAATAAATCCATATGTATATTTGTAATGCACGTTACATAATTTCTCAATTAAACTTTTGTTTTATATAATTTTAAATGTCTTACTTTCCTATAATACGACATCTCCCAATTTATGCAAAGTCAAGCTGTAGAAAGCCATCACATTTAGATATACTGCCAAATAAATATAACAACATATAAAACCAATCCCGGTCTACAACTTGTTTTACCTCTCTGCCATTTTACTTATTAATATATTAAGGTCAGTTACGGTTTCTTTTTTATGTCAACATGAAAGACAACAATAACCCATGTGTGATTATTTTGTACTGCAAAATGTAAAATTCATGTAATTTTATAACTTTGCAAGGAATACATGCTTTGACTAATAACAATATTAAAAATTCAAATATATTACAGAAATAATGTTTAGTGTTCCTCAATGCTTTAAGATACACTATATTAATATGTGTAGTATAGGCACAGATTGTCTCAAATGCAGTGTACTGTGTTTCAGACGTGGGATAATGATGATGAAGATGTTGAAATCGCTGTGGACAACCCCGCATTTATGGATGAGTTCTTCTCTCAGGCATGTCTTTTATGTTTATTAATTTACAGCATGTTGCATAAGTCAGATGTGGGTCATAATGGTGTTTTTAAGTTACCTTGTTTCCTTGTTACAGATTGAAGACATCAGGAACAGCATCGATAAGATCGATGAGAATGTGGCTGAAGTGAAGAAGCTTTACTCAGTTATTCTGTCTGCGCCAACATCAGATCAGAGTAAAAGCAACATTCACACACAGATACAGTACATAAATAGTCCAACAGAGTCGTGTTGTAGTTTAACATCCGGTTGAGCTCGTATTGGGAATGGTGTAAATGAAAATATGGTAAAATTAAATCTTATTGCGAATGTTTTTCTTTATTGTCAGAAACACAAGATGATTTGGAGGCGCTTACTAATGATATCAAGAAAATGGCAAACAATGCCCGTAACAAACTGAAGAGTAAGTGCTCTTGATTTATATTATTATGAGCCCCTTTGTGGATTTATCCTTATTAAAAAACACGCTTAATACTGTTTTGCTTTTGAAATACTGCTACACAGAACTGTGTGTGTGCAATTTTCTCCTGTATTGACAAAGCGATGTTTACACTTTGTGCATTTGTTTGTGTGTAGCCATTGAAAGAGAGCTTGAGACTGAAGAAGTGGAGAGAGTATCAGCCGACATGAGAATACGCAAGTCACAGGTCAGTTAATACTGGGTTCACAAAATTGACTGACAAACCCTTACCCTTATGGTAATTATCATATATTTTTTTAGGTACGAATAAGATTTTCAAAAAGACTTTCACCTATATAAACTACACAACTTTCGTCAACTATATAAATTAGGGCTTTCACAATATACTGGTACTGACAGTGACATTAAAAAACAAGATCATTGATAATTTGTTCATTTTAAAACATATTTTACCCCAAAATTAATATTTGGTCATTGTTTACTAGCACTCATGTCATTTCAAACCTGTATGACTTCCTTTCTTCTGCAAAACTGCAAAAAGAAAAGCGCTGGTCCCCATTGACTCTCACTTGGGTTTTGGGTTCATATAAAGGAAGTGAAGAGGGACCAATAGTTTTGTTTACAAACATTCTTTGAAATAAACAAAAATAAAATAAACGATGATAGAAATGATTAAGCGGAAATATTACAAAATTACAAATTATTTCTGAGTTGATTATGGGAATTCTGACATCACATAAACGCACCATCATTACACTGCACTGTGGAATACTCCAATCTGATTGGTCAGTCACATCTTTATGTGGTCCCTAATATATAAGTCTAATCAACCGACCCACAATCTCTTAATTGTGACTTACACATACATATGCTTAGTTAACTCTACCCCAACATTCTTTTCTGGCAGCACGCTGTTCTTTCCAGGAAGTTTGTCGATGTGATGACCAAATACAATGAAGCTCAGGTGGACTTCAGAGAGAAAAGCAAAGGTCGCATTCAGAGACAATTGGAGATCAGTAAGTGTTCCTCACATATAACCACATACTCGGCCAGTGGTTGTTTAACTTTAGTCATTATTGTGACTTCAGCTGCCCACAGTTGATGTGTTGTTTACTGTGGTTCATTCATGTCAAAAAGAAGCTGATCTGTTACCCTTTTCATGTCTAACAATTGTTATCTTCTGCTTTTGATTATAGCTGGTAAAACTACAACTGATGAGGAGCTTGAGGAGATGCTGGAGGGAGGGAACGCAGCAGTTTTCACAGCAGGGGTAATGTGTGTTGTCTTCAAACCGATGTTGACTTAGTCTCTATAACAAACAATGAACACAATAACTATTCTTATCCTCTTAGAGTGATAGTTCACTCATTTACTTGCACTTCTGTCATTTCAAACCTGAATGAGTTTCAATCTGCAAAATGCAGTAAACTATATTTTAAAGAATGTTGTTTTTTTCTTAAAAATATCTTCCTTTCTGTTCTGCAAAGGAAAGTCATACAAGTGACTATTTATCAGCTAAATAGTCAAAGAGACCGTTTTGATTTTGTGCAAGCTATAACAAGTAGTGTGACAATTCTTTGACATTAACTTAACTGCGTTCTGTTTATTAAAGAGCTAGTTTACTGAAATTAGAACTTAACTTTTCATTAGTGTTCTCCCTCATACCTTTTAAAACCTCTTTTATCTGTGGAACACAAGAGAAGATATTTTAAGAAATGTCTCAGTGGTGTCCACACAATGGAGGGTATTTGGTTTCCAATGTTCTTCTGTAATATCCAGAAAGAAATAAAGTGGATGAATGGGGTTTCATTTTTTGTAAACTATCCAGTTAAGAATATCTCTTCTTTCAATTGAAAACTATGGGGAGTTTTGCTATTGTCTATTGCTTCTCTTTGCACATCTTCTCATTACGCATTTTAGATGTATAAAACATCTTTATTAGAATCTGCAGAGACGCTGATTTCTAACATATTACTATAACAGTGTTTTTTTTTTCAAGAATAGTCCTTTATTGTCTGTATTTGCAAATAAGTGGTCTAGAACATCTAATCTCAACAAAATGATGCCCACTGTTTACATAAGTTCATGAATTCTGTGTTCATCTGTGGTTTGTAGATTGTGGATTCCGGGATTTCTAAGCAAGCACTGAGTGAAATTGAAGCACGTCACAAAGACATTGTACGGCTAGAGAGCAGTATAAAGGAATTACATGACATGTTTGTGGACATCGCAGTGCTGGTCGAGAGCCAGGTACACTTACCTGATCATTCTTTACTCCATCAATCCACATCTTTTCATGCTGTCAGTGCTCTTCTGAATCATCATCTTTCCATTTCCTACCTTTTTGTCTTTGTCAATAGCCCCTATTTCTCGTTATATTCAAACTCATTCTGTGGCTCCACACACCACGGGTTGAAGTGACTTCCCTAAATGCTCTGCTTTCCACATGTAAGTGCTTTGTTACTTTCCTCTCTTTGCATGTCCTGCTCATCGACCTCTCTCTCTTTTCCATCTATTCATTTGCATGATGTGGTCACAAACTATACACACCCAGTCCGTAATGGTTTGCATTGAAGAGTTGAAAATGGACGAAAAGAATATTTTAAGTATGATAAGCATGTCAGAAAAGCAAATGTACTGTATGTTAATGTATAAGACATTTAGTTTAAGAGACTGCGGCAGCATGGTTTGAATCACTTTTAATCAAGATAGCAGAAAGTGTCCAGGGAAATGTTATGGAATGAATATAGATGTCATTTACAGATGTGGTTTTCATCACCAATATGAAAACTTTGCACATTCACAAAGTTTTGAAACAGTCATTAACTCTTTTGCCCTCTACATTTTGATATTACAGTAAATGCATCGAAATTATTTAATAACACTGCAAAAAAAAAAAAATTCATGTTTTTGTCTTGTTATCTACTAGAACAATTATCTCAAATTGATATACATGTATTGACAAGGAAAGGGATTTATGAAAAAGGTTCAAACTAATTTAAAACTAAACTAAACTAAACATGTTTTTTCTTACACCATTGGGCATATAAAAAAAACATATGTTTTTTTTTTTTAAATTCTAGATTTCTTTGCCTTAGAATAATAAGGTACTATCAGACATTTTGGCAATTACTCTTTTTACATATTCTTACAATTGAACAAGCTTTCTTTGTCATTTGATCAGGCTCCTCCGTGACAAAATTATCTCAGGAAACTCTGCAACACAGGAAATGTATAAAAAAAAACTCAAGTTAGACTGTGTTATTGATAACATTATCAAGAAGAGCAGCAGTCTCTGGGGATTTTTTATATTTATGTACTAGCCAGAAACGCTACCTTCCTAATTCCTCTGTTTATAAAACCCTCATAATGTGATTAATGCCTTACATTTTAAAATATTATTGTATCATTTTTACAATAGGTTACTTTAGCCATACTCATCTCTTGAAAGCAGTTTGACCTGTCTCATCCTCTGTGAATGAAACATTTAGATATGATATAACAACGGCTTTTTCCTAATTAACTTGAGAAAGAATTAAGCATCTCAAATTGTAAAATAAATTAAATAAATCCATGTACCATTATTTCAACACTTATTTCCTGTTTTATCAAATAAACAGAGAAAATGTTTGTTGCTTGACCTGTTGCAAAAATCCCAATTTAAAAAATTTATTTTACATTTAGAATTCATTAAAGGTCTCTGTTTTTTCACATATACTGATACGTTCCTCTTATAAAATTTTCTGTATAAATACAAAAACTTTAAAGCTCAATATCGCAAAACCTTATAAAATCGTATAAAACCGTATAATTACAAGATAGAACAGCTTAGCTACAAGATCGAACCTTGTAATTGCACAGCAATGATTTTTACTTGAAAACAAGACAAAAATACGAAATTTTTGCAGTGTGCTTAAAGCATTGAAAAACTTAACTATGAAATATTGCAATGTCCTCAAAGCAGTCCTAAAATGTGTGACCCTAATTTTGATATTTACTCTCAGTCCTTTATTATTTGTTCCAAATGTCTATTCCATTAAAAAGGATTACTATGTTGCCATCAAATTTAAAGATTTGATAAAAAGCGTTTCAGTATCATGTGATTATGAGGTTTAATCTATTACAAAACATTTGACTGAAGTTTTAAATCAGAGCAACAATAATCACTCTATTATAATTTTACAACATAATGTAAAGAGAAATGATACATTACTGACCAAACCACCATTGTATTTATTGATTGCTTGCTTTGGAGAAACACTGAGAGGTAAGATTGTGTTATTTTCATATTATCCCAACCTTTAACAAACAGCTAAAGACACCTGACCTGATGTTGTTCATCTTTATATAGCTTTGGTTTACTTTTAAACATGGCTTTATATAACTTATTGTTACCTCCTTGATAAAATGTGAAATGTTCTCATATTTGACCATTATAACCTTTTGTCTCTAATAAACTTTTGTTTTTTCAAAACATTGTCGAAAACATTTTGTGAATTGTATGTTCAAATGTTTCAGGGCAACATGGTTGATAATATAGAGGTGAATGTGGGAAAAGCTGTTGATCACATCGAATCGGCTAAACAAGAAACCAAGAAAGCAGTCAGGTATCAGAGCAAAGCCCGGAAGGTATGAACCATCACAGTAATATACTGCCTCTGCCTTCTGCTGTTTCTGTTCTTCTCTTTATTGTGCCCTACCCTTCCTTCTCTCTATCTCTTTGTTCTTTTTCTTCTGCTTCACCCCATACCCATGTTAGGGTGGTATCATTGACAGAATTGAGAGCAACATGGACCAATCGGTGGGTTTTGTGGAACGTGCCGTCGCGGACACTAAAAAAGCTGCTAAATATCAGCAAGATGCCCGGCGTGTGAGTTAATGATAATTATGTGGCCCCAACCCTCACATTCCTAAAGACTCTCCTTATTCTGTCCAAACCCATATGTACACATGTATAGACACATGCAAACACACAAACAAACCCAGCAGTTATAACTAATATTCAAACACTTCGAAACTTATCATTATACAGTTTAAGAAAATGTTAAAAAAGGTTAAAGCAGCACACTTCTTTTTTCTTTCTTTCTTTCTTTCTTTCTTTCTTTCTTTATGTATTTATTTATTTATTTGTTTATAAAATGGAGTGTTTTGTTTCAAAATTGATAGTTCACCAAATAATATAAGTGGTACTTACCCTCATGTCAAATGAAACCTGTATGAATTTCATTATTCCCAGAACACAATTGAGATAGTTTAAAGAATGTTTGCAGTTGCACCCATGTACTTGTATTTTGTAAACAAAAAACAAATTCGAAGTGCCAGTTTCCAAGATTCTTCAAAATATCCTTTTTTGTGTTCTGGGGGAAAATGAAAGTCAGGTATGAAATGACAAGAGGTTAAATTATGACAATTCTAGTATTTGGTTGAACTTTCACTTTAGAAGATCTTAAATGGAACTTGTGTCGTTCATTTTTTGATACAGAGTCAATCTAGATTCTGACATAACTTGGTCTATGTGTTTGTTTCTTCACAGAAAATAATTATTATAGTGTCTGTGGTTTTGGTGATTTTGGCAATTATTGCTTTGATAGTGGGTTTATCTGTAGGTCTGAAGACTACCTGGTGAGTACATCTCAAAGGAAATTGTGTGTTGTTAGGAATAGGAATCGGTGTAAATAGAGATCTGGTGACTGGTTCTTCAGTTTGGATTCTTAATATTCTTCTTGAATGTGAAACATGTTTTGGTTGTGGTGGCAATTGTTTTCATCTATTAGTTCGGGTTTGGTTGTAATCCTGATCTCTGTTTATCTTTAGTGTTTTTGGGCTCTAGTGTTTGTCAGTGGTGAAGGGTGTAGAGTCAAAGACTCAATTCTGCTCGCTTGGATTAATGTTTTTCTGTTTGATCTTTTATAGAAGATGATCATACTGGGTGTTGTCGTTGCTGTTGTAGTCATCATCATCATTATCATCATCCTCACCCAGGTTTTGTGAGACCTCATCATCACATCTCCTCTTTGGCTGCTCACAAACACTCCACTATTATCAATATATCATCTTTCTCACTCCACGGCACCCCTCCCTTATTTGACATGAAGGAAAGATGCCTGTCAAGACAAACGCCCCGCTCCCTTAAGCCCTCCAATCAATACAAGTCAAAAAGGAAAACTACATTCAGACTGTAAATATCACAATGTTACAGGAATGTTTAAGGGATGTTTTTAAAGGGAAAGGTAACCTCAATTGAATGCCTTCCAATTTTGTGTTCCTTGCACAACGATGGCAACATCTACGGGACTATAGTACAAAACTGTTTTACATTATAAAAGCACAGAGAACTTTTTATTTTAAAACCCTGTGAAATGAACAGGAATAAAAAGACACAACTGAGAATGATTCCAGAGAATGCTGGTTTTAAATGTGATTTAACCTTGTATGTGAAAAGCAAAAAGAAATAAATTTTATTTTATATTTTGTAAGCCTTGCTCTAAATGTATGTGGACGTATTGTTGGAAAGAATGATGATGTCCCTGAAAAACTTTCATTTGTGATGTCAAGTTTGTTTCGTAAGTAGTTGTGAAGTGAATGAGGAAAAGTATATTCTACCCCATCAAACACAAACGTACGGGCCATAATAATAACCATTGATGTACAGAATATATGCACATAGATATGTAGTGTATATATATATATGTAGTATAGAAATATAGCTTTTATTATTACATCACAAAACATAAGTTACAGTCAGTATTCCTGTTGGTGTAAACACCAAGTTGCAACCTGTAAATTGAAGAAAAAAATAGAATACTGTTGAATATGATATTTTATATTCAAGGGTTATCTACAAAATGGATGAAGGTTATCATAAGCCTTGAGAGGAAGGTTAATTTATCAAGACTACTGTTTTTGTACCCAGCTTTTCATCTGTATTGGCAGAACAAGAAGAAAAACACTAAATGTGATTTCTAGGCCTGGAAATGTGTTTTTCTTTATGAAAGGATGTGTCTTGAGGTGGCAGAGCAGGTTTATAGATAACAGGATCGCAGTGAGATTGTCATGTGTATGTTTTACTTTACTCATGTTATTAGGAACAACAAACAGTAGAACTTCTTGTTTGGTTTCTATTGTCAATGACTCACCTAATGAGTCAAAACTGTACAATTAGAACTAATGTGTGTTACACCCAACTCTCTCTCTCTCTTTCTCTCTTGCTCTCCTGGGCACACACACACACACACTTTTAACCCACGCCTTTCCCTCTGTTATATACCTGTTTTCCGTGATCTGATGTACTTGCATGAACTTCTCTGAAACTTTAACTTTATTATTTGCACTATCTCTCTTTTTCCTTATGCCTTTTCCCAATAGAAAAAAATGATGATCATGCTGTGCTGTGTGATTCTGGGAATTGTTGTCTTTTCTTACCTTTACAGTTTCTTCTCCTAATGGTAAGCCTTCAAATGACATACGCTTTTCTCTAGCAGTGAACATCATTCAAGTCAGTTCTTAGATCACTTCTGTCGCTCAACATATTTAATATTTCTGTATTGTTAAAGTTGTAAAAGGTGGTAAATAAGCCACATACGTTTGTCCTGTGTCTATTTAACAGTATTTCATTTCAAGGTATCTGCATATTTAAAACTTAAAAACGTGACCAGAGAAAGGAAATACCCTGGTCTCACATATGTGTATGTTAGGTATAATATAAGATTAATTCTGTTATGTGATTGCATCTGTATTGTCATCACTATAAAGCATTAATGTCTGTTTTAAAAACATTTGAAATTCTCTCTTCAATCTCTTATTCCTTTACTTTCTCAGGCTGAAATAACTTCAAGGCTTTTCCTTCCGATCTTTTTTGATGTATGTCCATGTTCAGGATGTTCATTTATTATCTGTGTAATGTGCTTCAATGAGACAAACGATAAATACAGACATCACTGAATCTGAAGATGAGCGTCCCTGCTGAACTTCAGTTTTAATATTCATTTCCCCAAAAGGAAGGACAGAGAGGAAATTCATATTTGTTATGTTTGTTTAGTTTCTTCTGGTTAGTTGTATTTCCCATATCCCCCATATAGTGAAATATATATAATGTTGTAAGGTTGTATGTCTTAGTGATACAGTTTACATGTGAGCGTTAGTTTGTGTTAATTTATTGTCTAATTAATCACTTTGATAAGTGATGTTTGTCTTTTGTGTTATATGATCAATTAAAATGAAAACTTGGTTTATCCAATTGTGTGACTTGCTTTCACATAGGTCAATATATGCTTGAGGTCTTCTCGTATTGAATTTATTTTGACATGGTCTTAAACACAAACCGTGATCTAAAATGTACAATATCAATATGATTTTAAGATTTAGTTTGTAAAATGTTTCTTCTCCATTCCTCATCGGAAATATCTCTTTGCGCACCACACAGGATTAGCCGTCAGAGATTGATATACAATACAATTCCAAAAGTATTCGCTCACCTGCATTGATTCCACTATAAATGACATCCTAATCCACAGCGTTCAATGTGACGTCGGTCCACCCTTTGTAACAGCTTCAACTCTTTTGGGAAGGCTGTCCACAAGGTGGACAGGAGTGTGTTTATGGGAGTGTGTTTATGGGAATATTTCACTATTCTTCCAGAAGAATATTTGTGAGGTTACTGATGATGGATGAGAAGGCCCGACTGTCAGTCTCCGCTCTAATTCATCCCAAAGGTGATCTATCGGGTTGAGGTCAGGACAGTCAAGTTCATCCACACCAGACTCCGTCCTCCATGTCTTTATGGATCTTGCTTTGTGCACTGATGTCATGATAGAAGAGGAAAGGGTCAGATCCAAACTCTTCCCAAAATTTGGGAGCATGGAATTATCCAAAATGTCTTGTTGCGCGGAATCATTCAGGTAAGAGTGAAACTCCTGATTATCATTTTTTGGATAGGTGAGGGAATACTTTTTGCAATGAAGAATATATCAAGCTTGCCATAGCCAATTTGAATTTTACATGGGATTAAAAGCACAAGACACCAAAGAGTCACGGCATCCGCTCCAGTAGTCCACATTGGAGAAGTACAGTAGTTCTAAAAAGTTTCTTTACACAAAGATGGTGGGTCCGGAACAAGAAAAGCCCTCTACAGCCCTCGAACAAAGCAAAAACCCAGGATAAGAACACCCCAGATACCAATCCCCTGCGAAGACCTTGTCTTTGACGATCATCAGGATACGAGCACAGCACACAGATGTGTCTTCTTCATTCTTCTGCAGACTGGAATTGAACTGAGGGATTCGTCCGGTCAGAGGAGAACTGGCCCCCCAACTGAGTCTGGTTTCTCCCAAGGTTTCTTTCTCCATTTCTGTCACCGATGGAGTTTTGGTTTCCTTGCCTCTGGCTTGCTTAGTTGGGATCCCCTCGTTTACAACGATATTGTTGATTTGATTGAATTTGAACGCACGGACACTTTTAAAGTCAACAAAGACATCAACGAAGTGCATATGAATTCACAGACACCATTAAACTGAACAGAGATAACGTCCCGAATTCAATAATGTATTAACTTTTAACATTAAGCATTATGACACACTGTTTACTAATTATTGTTGTTAAGCTGCTTTGATGCAATGTATTTAGTCTAAAGCGCTATATAAATAAAGGTGACATTGACATTGACAAAGATACAAATGATGCAGGAAACCAAGGGCAATAATTCCGGTCAAACACCAAATTCTGGCTAAAACCCAAATCCACTCTATAACCAATAGGCTAC
>CM065667.1:3914325-3939325 GCA_033220385.1 Triplophysa yarkandensis | reverse complement strand
ATCTGCATTAAGTTTGATCCAACTGGGAAGTATTTTGCCACAGGGAGTGCAGATGCCCTGGTCAGTCTGTGGAACGTGGAAGAGCTGGTGTGTGTTCGCTGCTTCTCCAGGTCAGTTCATGTTAGGGAGTATCTTAAAAGAAGGAAAAATGTCTTGTGTTAAAGAGAAAATAAAAATATGCACACCAGAGCCAAGCAAGTTTTTTTTACATTTTAAAATATTAAAAATAACAGAACAATATTTGTGTTATTCTGGCCAATATAATGTTCATATACAGCGACAGGAAAAACAGAGATTCTGTTCCAAATATAAACCGTACATCTAAATGTATTGTGGTCAAACCTTAGGAGGGTAAAAGTCATCCAACAGCAATGTGAAAGACTGTCAGCATAAACTTACTTTAAACTGCGATAAAAATCAAGGTAAAAATTTAATATTGGAGCTTTAATATATGTACAAACATAACTGTTGTCTTGCTTTAAGGTTTTTCTTAATTTTACCGTAACACATTTCTATAAATAGTTAATTTAGGAAAACACGAAAATGGTCTTTGAAATGGTCTCTTAATTTTTCTATGCCGTTGTACATAGTGATATTATATATTATTAAATGCATCATTTACTCAATTTATTCTCCAAAAAGGTTATGCCAAAAATAAAAAACTGACATGTTTGCCCTTTTCCACATGATTTTATATACATTTCACTGGTGTTTGTCTGATTTGTAAAATAAGGGAGTCAAACAAAATGGTCACATTATTGAAAATATATTATTCTTTTGTTCATATTGGTTTTACTCCTACAGACTAGACTGGCCTGTACGGACGCTCAGTTTCAGTCATGATGGGAAAATGTTGGCATCAGCCTCTGAGGATCACTTCATTGACATTGCTGAAGTTGAGACAGGTGAGAGGATATATATGCTGAACTATTTAATTAAAACCTGTGTTGTGTTGTACTTGTATAACAATAAAGTGAATTGTGTTTCTGCTGGTTCTTTCTGTAGGTGAAAAGCTGTGGGAGATTCAGTGCGAGTCTCCGACCTTCACTGTAGCATGGCATCCTAAGAGACCACTGCTGGCGTATGCCTGTGACGATAAAGAAGGCAAATATGACAGCAACAGAGAGGCAGGAACCGTCAAACTCTTTGGGCTTCCTAATGACTCCTGAGGACCAGTATTATGATGTTTAGTTTGTCAAAACTTTACCTGTTTTAGCTTATATGTGACTTGTTTGGGGAATAAATCATAGTCCGAGTTTCTATTAAATTTCTTAATAAATGTGAATCCATTGTAAATAGTTGAAATATATTTTGACCAACCGATGACAAACTTATACATGTCAATATTCAAGTGCAGCTCAAGAGACATTTGTATTATGTATCCTCATTCAAACTTATGTTAATTTCCTGAGTATAGTAAAGAATTGGTGAATAACCACTGTCCATTTGTTATTGTTTATATCCAAAACTTTAGGTTTTTAATTGACAGTCAAAGTGGCTTTTTTGCTTGGTTTTGTTGAAACACTTACAAATTCAAGAGATTGCCTAATGCCTTCATCAGATGTGGTTTGCATCTTGCATGTTTTACCAAAATTGACCAACAGAGTACAGCAAAAGCTTTCTTTAATGAGCATGGCATAATTTCAATGCAAAGTGAAAGTTCTAACAGAAGTGGAGAGGATGTCATTTACTGATCCTCATGTCATTTCAAGCCTGTATGACTTTCTTCTGCAGAAACACAAAAGTGGATATATTAAAATATGTTGATAACCAGCACTGAATGTGTGTCCATATAGAAGTGAACGGGGGCCACTTTGAGTCGCTCTGCAACATTCTTCTAAATATCTTTAGTGCTCTGCAGAAATAAAGAAAGCCAAACAAGTTTGAAATAACGAGGGTGAGTAAAAATATTTTGGTTAATTATCATTTTAAAACAGTCATTACGGTTTATTTTTAATTAAACGTTTTTACTGTTTTTATTAAACAGATTTTTTTAATATATGAGTAGTTGCTCTTTCTTTATTAGAAGTAAAATATTAATACACACCCTTTAACAAAGATTAACAATCAAGCAGTGAGATCAAGCTCAAAACAGTCGTTGCACACATGTCAGCGTAGAGTTGCTATTTTTTTATTTTAAAGATTCAGGAATATGACTATTTGGATTGGATTACACCCATAATTTATTGTTATGTGCATGTATCCAGTCACCTGCCTTAAGCACATGTTTTTAGTTACTAGGAAACAAGATGTGAACTTGACACATAAGTGCATTACAGTTATTGGCACTGTACTGTTATAAGTATGACATGATGCCAAGTGTAATAGATATTTATTGGAACACATTCAGCCTGTATTTAAATACTGTATATCTGCAGGATGTTTGGAATAGTTAGTGCTGTCACTTAATAAGCCATAAAAAGGATACAACCCACCACACAGTCATTAGATTTAAAGTTTCTGGTTGTTAAAAACCATACCAAATATTTTCTTACATTTATAGTATAAGTATTTAATATTTTGTGTGTTGGGTTGTATTTTTTCTGAGACAGCAGCATGGCCATGGATCTCTGCAAGCGAGCCACACAGCAAAAACCTGTAGATCTTAATCTCAGCTGCAGAAGTGTCCTCCATGCCCACTTTAGGAGCTTCCAGCCTGCCTGGTTGCAGCTGTCCTCACCCTTCTCCGGTTATTCTCCACAGCAGGATCTGGCTTGTCTCACTGCCATTTTCTACATATCAGCTGCAGGAGTCCAGATATTTCCGATTACATTTTATTCAACCATGCAAAATTTTGTCTTGTCTGGTTACAGAACTTTCACACAATTTCCGTTTGTACATCTCTGTTCGTACGGATATGATATTTGGAATTGGAATGAATCATGATTGTCGTTTTATTAGGATATATCATAGATGACACAGATGTTTTGTTGAAGGTCAGATAGTCAGGCACATTGTGACCTAGTGGACGATGAGCTTGTGTAGAGTAATATATTTGAGGGTCCCAGAATGGGGGAGATTGATTGGATCCCACCCCTTCCACCCTGTGCAGTCACATTGAATTGGCTTCTATGCTGTAAAAAGACCCCTTCCATATAACTGTTAAAGGACATAACTCACATTTTAAGAACATTGACCAAATTGTAACTGGATTTCTTTGGACTGAACCTTGTGTCAAACTATATTTGTTATATATTCAAATATATCTGTTAATAATAGTTTGTGCAATGTCTAAAAATCAGATAAGAAAGTTTGCATATAAATGATCTAACCTGCAAATAAGAATTTTATTGATTAAATAGAAAAAAATAGAAAAAAAACTCACTCTCAAGTTTCTCTAAAATTGTATCATTTATTTTTCTTAATAGTGTCCTCCCGAGACATTCATTTAAAGCCCATGTCTAAGTATTTTTTCCGGAACAAATTTTGTTTAAAATCTATTTTAAAATAAACAAAGATGTAAAACTTTTTCCACTCTTAATGGGACAATCATAAAATGACACAAATGAATGAAGGCAGAAGTAAAACACTTTCTGCTACTCTTAGTTAAGATGACATGACACACTTTCGTATCTTCCCTAATTTCCATTTCAATAGATTGAGCTTTCAGGTCTCTTATGAGACTCCCACCATCCCTCGGGCCTTAATGGATTAGTTTTTCCACCATCCATATTATTGGCTTTCTAGTCTTCCAATTTGTCTTTCAGTCTTGGCTTCAGTAATTTATGGGACTTGATTTGAAACAAAACATTTTTGACATGCAATTTATTAGCACCTCACAGTCACCTTTGGTTTCCCGACACCTAAGCTTGGAAAACATGGTTTCAGTCTTTCGAATGAATATAATTTGCAATTGTCGGAAAAAGATTTTATGCCACCAGAACCATTTGTGATCAGATATTTTGAGGAGAGTGCCACAAATTATTACTATAGACAGATAATGTTCTTTGTACTTTCTTAATATAAAAAGATATTCTGTAAGTAGGTTTTTACTGATTTTCCAGATTAATTTATACTATAAGTGTGCATAATACACTGAAAAAAGCTTGTTGGAATAAGTCGATTTAATAATGTACATCAGTTTCACATAACCAAGTTTTTTAAACATAGTTTCTCTTGAAATTTGTTGAATTTTAGAAAAAATGTAGAGAAAAACTTGTACTAAATCGTATGGAAAATGTACATAAAAAATCGGTAATTCCAAAGAACATTATTTTCAGTAGAGCCTTATTATTCTAACAAATTGAAAATAAAAGGTCAAAGGTGGCCAAACAGTGTATCTTCTTTCGTCTAGGACTAGTCGGGTTATAGAGTAATGACCTTGAAAGAGAGTGGAATTGGATAGACCGGTATATAAAGTGAGTAAATGGGCTTGTATATGGGCTGGCCAAAAGGTTAAAGGGGGCAAACGTGTGCCCGGATTATGGGAGATTGGATGAGAAAAACGGTTTGAAAGAGCAAAGGCACAATAAGATTTGAACACAGGGTCACAAGTTAATTCAACAGTGTAAGAATGAAACAATATATTGATGCTTTTATCAGGGGGACACGCTTCAGGGTAAATTGTCCAGAAGCTAAAAATATTGTAGGATATTAAAAAAAAAAATTGGTTAATTAAAACAATGGTCCCCATTACACCGGTTTTGTGTCCATAATATAGAAGGCATTAGGGACCTACAAAGTTTTCAAAATATCTTCTTTCGTTTATTTGCAGAAAAAAGAAATCATGACGTGAGCACTAATAGTTGTTTTAAGCCCGTCTATTTAGGCCCGCCTTGTTTAATATAATTTTATTTAAAAATATTTAATAACACATTCACGTTTTAACTTTTTTCAGCAACCGTTTTATTTTTTTTCCAAAAATGGTAATGTAGTTTTATTAATGTAACAGATATACTTTGATTCGGTTTGACAGACAATGAATTATATCATGCAATAAAAAAAATCATTTTGTACAACATTTACCTGAATCAAAAACCTTTAATGCTTGTCATCTTAATCACGATGCATTATTCTTTCAACTTTATCATCGTCATGTATAAGATATAGATTGAAATACATTGATTGAGTATTCATAATGGATTGTCACTTCCTCTCACAAAAAAAGTCACTTTTCAAAACAAAAGATGCAAATCCACAGCAATTCTTTTTTGCTCAAAGCTTTTGGTATTGTGTTTCCGTGCTTGATATTATGTTTTTAGCTTAGAAATGTAATTCTGTTAGCTAGGAATTGTAATAACAAATGCACTGATCATCGTGCTGTAGGATGGAACTGTATTACACTTTACGTCATGAACAGCACCAGTCTCTCTCTAATAAGGATGACATTTTCCATGCGGTTTTAAAAAACACCCCAAACATTTTATTTCTAACCGGATAAAGCTGAAAGTCTTCGGTGAGGTTAATTATGAAATATAAGGTTTGTTTACTTTACAACAGACCGCTTCTGTATTCGTAAAGTCCATGAAAAATCATCAAATATGCAATCATTACATTATTCTTACATTTCCAGCAATAGTAATGTGATTGCTTTTGAAGTAATAACATACCAGCAACTAAAAACACAAAAGAATGATAAAAATTAGGATTTAGACATCATCATATGTAACGGTAGTTTACAAATGTGTAAAAACCATTTCAAATTGAGTTTCACTGTTACAGATCAGTTTAGGTTTTATTCACAATGGAAACTTGCAGAAACTAGATGACTAATTCAATATGTTATTCTTAACTGTCTTAAAATTGCTTCATTGACATCAAAAATATTCCTGAAATGAAACCGTTCAACAACAGGATATGATGTCAACAAAGAAAAAATCTAAAGTGATGACATATAGGACCTCGTCAGTTTTATATATGTGTTTAAGGGGAAAAGTTATGGCTGCAGTTTGACAGTTCTCTAACTGAAGGTGATGCCGCAGGATCATTGAATGTGTTTACTGTGATATATTTCCTAGCCTCAATGTGCTGTTTGGTCTGTATTTTTTATGTTTACATGCAGTGACTCATCCATTTTATTTACTTCTTATTCAAGCACAGAATGGCCAGCATATGTCCATGAATTATATGAAGAAAGCAGTGACCATTTATAAAATTAGTCAAAAGCATGACTGTTATATGATTCCAAAGACTTTTCACAGACCATTCCACTGTTGCCCATAAAATAAGTGTTTTTCATTACACTTTGGGTGGAATATAAATATTTATATGTATATATAAAAATAATACAGAGAATGATCGAAATCACAGTGCCTATAAGGATGATTAATCAACAGCAAATTTAACATTATTTTGTGAAATTTTTATTAATGTCTAGCTCTATTGTTACTGTAGTTGCACTCAGACAAAACCAAATGTCATTGGTTTGTTTATGCACCTGTCAGCAGCACATTATATATATTATGGAAACTTATTTTAGCATGAATACTTAATTTTAAAAATAAAAATAATCTATTTTCAATGCCACGGAAGCTTCCTCATAGAAATAGTTCAAAATTAAAATATTGTCATCGTTTGCTCATCAATGTGTTATAAACTTTTATACATTTCTTTTTGTGCCGAACTCCAATGAAGATATTTTAATTTCAGTTTATAACTATGCTTATTTTCGGTCAGTACACTGAAAGAATTTAGGGTAATCATCTATATTTTATAACTACATTTAAAATATTTTAATTTAACAGTGATTTTAACTAAAAAAATATTAGTAAGAACAAACTAAGTTATTAATTGGATGAAATAAGGCCTGAAAAAGCCGAATTTGGTCCAATATAATTGGGATACAAACTTGGGCTAAGGGTTAAGTATCTTGATTTGTGGTTCGCACAAAAACTCAGATTTGTAACACAAGGGTGAGCAAATGATGACAACATTTGCATTTTGTTGTGAATTATTCCTTTCAAGTTTACTTTTAAAAGTTATTTAAATTCTTAACTCCGGTAACATTTAACACACTATAAGTTTTGGTACTTGTTGTGAGCACTCAAATGTAAAACCTAGATCTTAAACAGAATCTTTCTTCTACATCATTGAACTGACTGTGCACCTATTCATAACTAATCCTGCTGCTTATCCCTGAAACAGAAAAGAATGAAGTCAGTTATGTCATTTATAAACAGCTGGAGGGAAATCTTTCACTTCACATAATAGTTTCCTCTTCCTTTTTGAAAGTAATTAAGATAACTGGTAGTATCACTAACAAGGATTGAAGGTATAATGTAATTATAGTAAAATCGATCAAAAGAAGATGCATACTCCAAATCATTAAAATAATTTCAAATGTAAAGATGAAGAAATCATTTTATTTTACAGGACATCAACAGTCCCAAAGCATCCTAAACATTAGAGTATCACCAAAAACATCAAGCCCTTTTACCCAGTTTGTATATCATAATGCACATGTAATTAAAATAATACATGAAAATAAAGGTCCAATCGAAAGGCCTTAGAAAAGTTCGAGACAATTGAAAGACAATATAAAATCATGCATGCATTGTAAAACAATGTATTAGACTTAACTATAGATGTTTAATATATACAAATTTCATTGAAGATTAACTGTTGCTTTTTTATTTTTTATAATATGCTTTTTTTAGTATGACATGAAAAAATTCAGTACTTTAATGTTGGCATAAAGGGATGAACCACTGAATTTGATGATTGACATTTACACTAATATATATATATATATATATATATATATATATATATATATATATGTGTGTGTGTGTAATAACTAAAAAGCAAATTATTTTGACCTTTTTTGTTTGAGATCAGTTGCATGTAAATGTTACCTGAATAACAGGCTTGATTAATTCATCATATCCTATGAGACAGATGGAGATTTCTGTTGGACAGACAGTACTACACAAACATGTCACGATCGGACGTTCTGATTTGGTATTTAATGCAAACTTCATCTGCATGCATACATATACATTTAAGACCCTATCATCCTATTTAACATCACCCTATTCCACTGTTTCCATGACAGCGGCATATCCTGCGCACATATGGTTTGAGACATCAACAGATACAAAGTGAAATAACACATTTTAAAGCACAGACAAATACAGACACACAATAAAAACACACTTACATTTAGCAAACAGAGCACATAAAGTAGACATCACTACAGTACAGTAGCAATCTTTTTAAAAGATTCTCTCCTATGGAAATATCCATGTATATACCTGAGCATATACACTTTTGACGTACGGTGAAGACAGATTAAATAGAAATGAACAAATCTGTATAGCAAACAGATGCTTAACTACAAGTTGATTTACCTATGTAGTATTTTTTCATTATTGCAATCTAAAAATATGGCTTTGACTAGTGAAAAACGCTCAAGCACTACAAAAATGAAAAAGTCTCATTCTTTCTTTTAAAGTTGAATTTAAAAACACACTTTATTAAGTTAACGTGAATGTTTAATTTAAAGTATGATGTTATACTATATGCTGTTATTTTTTAAATAGATACCACAAACTTAAAAGCATTTCGATCTCTGAACATCCCACCTTATGGGTACAGATATATTCCTGGAGTTACTTTGCTATTATAGTTAAAAAACGGTCACATTTAAATGTGATTGGTTGGAAAACATACAGTACATATATACTAAGCTTTGTTTGTTATTTACTTTATATAATGGAACTAAAACATACCGTAAATTTATTCTTAAAATCATGCAAGACAATACCCAATTGAGTATTCTTTTACAAAAGTCTGTGTTATCATCCCTGTTTTAATAAACAGTAATGTAAACGTTTCACCTTACTCCAAAAGTAATGTTTTCATGTAAAGTCAACATGTATATCAAATGGCAGTGTGTACTCAATGCTTCATATAGACCACATGAAAAAAACGCTGATCCAAAAGAACTTCCCGTTTTGGATCAAAATGTTACAAGAATATCTTTAAGAGAAAAATATGTGTAAGATGTAAATAAATACAAATAAAACGTCGGTAGTGCTTCGGTACCAGTGTTTACATCTTGGTCTACATGGAAACAATTAAAAAAGTGAAATAACAAGGCCTTAGGACATTGTAAAACACGTATCAGATGATATTTTTGGACCATTTATCTTCATTTTAATAAATTATATCATAAATCATGTTAATGGAGTTGCTTCACAGCAGGTAAAATTCTTGTTAATCGGATGTCTGAAGGTTTTTAACATATTCTGCTTTAATAGACTGAAATGCTGTTTGGATTTATAGCACTTTGCCATCCATTTCAAAGTTTAGTGAAGTGATAAAATGAATTTGGTCTCTTTGGTGTTTTACATGTTGTGATTGAAGCTAATGTACAATGTCTAAAACGGTGATTCAGATTTTGTACCAATACTTCACTGATTCGGCTTTTTACACAGTGATCTTTTTTCTTAAAATAACATATTGTTACTGTTTATTATTCATACCAAATATTAAAAACAAGGAGTCCAACTTCGTAGTTATTTATCACGTCAAAGATTCGCTTGGATTTGTTTCTGATTGTCATGTGTCATGTAACATCAGATCTTCAGTGAAACAGTGTATCTCAATACACTTCTGTAGGATCTTGCTGTATTGAGTTTAAATATACTATTAGAATGTAAAACGAATAATTGTAATTTGGTCCGGTTTATATAAAGACAAACTGTGCAATTTTTTGTGTTTGTAATGCTTACTGAGCTGTCTTCTGTTGGCAAATTGTATGTGAATATTACTTGTGGTCAGGCCAAGTTCTTATTCACATTACAAGAAGGAACTCATACTTTTTAATCTAATTGAATAATATTTCATAAGTAAAATGTAAACTGCCAGGCTGCAAACCATGTGACGTCATCGGAAATGGCACATTCAAGCCAGTATAAAAGTATCTTCTATTTGAAACTAATAGCAACATTGTTTTCATGTACACGAGAGCCAAATATGACAAGCTGATCCAACAGGAAAACCTTTCCATCATGCACACGACTAAAACATTACAGCCATATTTTGCACTTTGCTGATATATTTTTTTCGAAGGAAAAAACTCTCATCACACTCGGCATGAATGTGATGTTAACACACATAACTCCCATGAGATCAATCTCAATGTTTTTAATGTAAGGAAACCTAAGTCAGTCAATATCAGAGGCCCTGGCGATGCTTTAGGAACAAATAGAAAGATCAATAGAAAGTGTAAACAATCTCTACCTGAATGGCAGTGAAAAGACCAAACCATGTCGGGTTATGAATTGTGTTTCTTTCCTTAGAAGGAGTAAATCAAATTCTTTCAAGGCAGTGAAAAGCCTTTCACCTGTTTGGCAAAAAATCCCCCACACCCAAACTCCTTCAGGAACCAGCGTTTGTGTCTGTTACTTCTTAAACATGTCCTGCAGAGGTCCAGGCAGGAATTTGAGAACCGTGTCTAGTATGCTCTCCTCGTCTTCGTCCTCATCTGCCCCACAGCCTGCTGGGATGGCCTTTTTGGGCCGAGTGAGTGAGCCCTCGCATGCTTGTTCCATAGCTGCTTTCTCCTCGGCTTCTTTCTCCTCTTTTTTCTTAAGTCCATACTACAAGGATACAAGAAGAGAGGGATATTTTAAACAATCATTTCGTTTCTAAAAGCTCTATACAGCTTGTTTATGGGATGGTGTGTCAAAGCTATATTTCTGCATTACACAAAAGAAGATGTTTTTAAAAATGTGTGTAACCAAACAACTACAATATCCATTGACTTGCACCGGTTTTGTGTCCATACAATATGAGTAAATAGGCACTTCTATGGTTCGGTTACAAACATTCTTCAAAATACCTTCTTTTGTGCAGAGATACCTTCGCTTCCACCAAAAGAAAAAAAGTCATGGTTAATGATAATGAGGGACTTTATAATGTGCTATTATTGTTATGGTGTAACATACAGTATTATTTTAGTGTTACAGGTTTATTTAGTTCAATTCATGGTGTGAATCTGTCTTGTAGGATGCCTTATATATGAACTTCGATCATCACATGATCACAATGAGATTAAGTTATGTATACTTGCTATGTGCCTCTAAATCTAAAGATATTCTTATAGTAATTGCAATAAATTATCCCCTATCAAGTTTTTTCCTCCTTTCTATTAAACAGCAGTAATTATCTGGCATTAAGACCTCCTGAAAATGTGACATTTTCTGAAATGTTAATGGTGACTCATTTTTCATGTGTTATCTTCACATCATTAAGTGAAGGTGTAATGACTTCATCCTGTTTGAGTTTAATATTGATTAGCAATTAGTAACCGACTCCATTTCTTCCAATGTGACATTATTACCTGAAACAGGAAGTTTAAGTGGACATGAAGTGTGTACGCTCACCTTATCTCGAATGGCCTGTCGCACCTTTTCCCTTTCTGCCTCCATACGAGCGTGTTTGGCCTTCCTCTCTTCCTCCTGTTGTCTCAGAGCCTCCTGACGCTCTTCCTCTTTCTTCTGGGCATCAGGATCCTTTTCCTCCTCTCCTCCTAACATCTTACCCATGTCTTTGGTGGCTCCTGTATGACAAAGAGAAAAAGGTTATGATTCATGATTCCAAAAATCAAATTGACTTTTGTTAACAAAAAGTTTCTATAAAATTAAAACTTAAAAAAAATCTGTTGAATTATAATAAAGTTATGGCAGAAAAACTTAAATGTTTCAGTAAATAAAAAACTAAATAAGTGTAAAGAACTGAAATACTAAAATACTGAAAATATGAAACGAAAAAATTTAATTCCATTTCATGATAAAAGTTGAAAAAATAATAATAAAAGACAAATGTATATAAAAAATTATTTAGAACATGAAAAACAAATTTATTATAACTGCATAATTGTGTTTGTTCTGTCAAGGTAATTATACAATATTAAAGCATTGACCACCAAATACAACCCTTTTGGGAAGTATTACTCAAAAAAATTTATTTTTATATCTAAGAATTACACTTAGGCCAAAATGTTGAACCCAAACAGAGCCACCAGAATAATGCATGTGCCATACGTCTCTCTACCATCAGCTTCAATGGTTTAACTCAACCTGTTAGGCTCTCATACACTGTAGCTGCTTGATCTGGGTTTACTCCATAAACATCAGGTCTTTATGAGTAATAAAGGCAAAAAATGCCTTTGTGATATATCTGCCTTTGGCACAATGTTCATGTTAACCATATGTATCGAACACAAAACACAGCTGTGTTTGTAGCTCAATAAACACTGAAGTTACTGTTCACACATCCAAATGGCAGGTTGCCCATGCACATAGATTTGCTCGACAAATTTTGTACTCTTCCTTTAAGAAGTTTATTTGCATAAAGTTTGTGCAATGTGTTGTTGAGACCAACACTTTTAAATTATTAATCAGAGCCATTTATTATGCATGAGCATGTATTGAAAATCCAATATCGATATCAACCTTCAACAGTGTTTTTATAGCTTCTGTATGACATTTAGGACATTCATAAAGGTTTTGTGTGTGTGTGTGTTTATGGGTGTGTGTAGAATGCAGTTCTTGTATCAATCTAAATGTTGTAAACTCTAAAAAGGTTTGTGTAATAACATACAGAATATCACACAGATATAACAATCAAACACGCATGATTTTATCCCCAATTAAGTCATTTCACTTTAATTATGAATAGGTTTTATTATTATTATTTAAACTAAAGTTGTTTTTCACATATCCATTAAGTTGCATTGTGAGAGAAATTTGTCCAAAATTAATTGAAACAATTAAAATAAAAGAATAGGTTCTGTTACAAGGTTCATACCAAATGCAAATTGAGCTATTTTTAAACAACATACAGTCAATGCAAAGATGTAAATAGGGCGATGTGAGTGGCATTAATTGGGTGGCGTGTTTGCTACACATGCGCAATATTAAAACACATCAATCTTGTATTAAAACATCATCCATACTGCGTCACTGCAGTCAAAATAATAAACTATTTTTACTTTCACATGACAGTGATGATGTCCTGTTTTTGCTTCTTTATAATGAAATATTTACGAAACCCATTCTGTAAGAGCAGTTTCATATAAGAGGACCTGCTCTATATGTAGTTCAAAATAGCTCATGGTAAATACCAAAACATTAGAATCATTATGTAAACTTCTAAATACACCTCAAAGGACATAGTTATGTATAGTATAATGCATTTCTGTCAATAGATCTTCCAAAAAATTACACATTGGACCTTTAATTGGTGGAATTAACAGATTGTACATAACATTCAAATCATTATTTCTATGGAAAGTGATGATCCCTCTAACACATGGGAATGTGTGTTGGTCTAGGACACCTTGATCTGACACATTAGCACTCATATGTGGCTCATGGACATATATCGTGAGGTCATTCAAACCCCACACCACCACTTTCACTCCCAGACTCCCTCATTGATCATTAATAACCTACCGTTTTGGCCCAGTTACTGTACATCTAAGACTGTACATTTTTCAGATTTAATGATAGTGTGAAGGTCAATCATACTTAGTGCCTTAATGGGAGAACAAGTACATACCGGGAAACTTTAAATAAACTGATGGTACAAGAGCCCAGTAAGTGAACCTCACCACGACAATCTGCTCAATGCTTACCACGCCACAGTATTTAAAGGTAAAGTGTGTCATTTCTATATAGAGAGTCTTATTACAAGCAAGGTTACATTAATCAACCTGCTGGTTGACCATTGCTTGTGTCGATGGAATTTGTGACTGAAAAGAAAGTTTTCTTTAGAAACTTCCATGACAGAATGGTCATGGAAACATCCTTTAAATTATTAATTTAACAATATGACAGCTGGTAAAAAACACACCGCTTTTGATACTATTTGTTTGTTTATGCTCTTGTTTGTGGATGTCGCATGTTACTATATATCCTCCTTCTTGATGGCACCATGCAAGAATTTAATGCCCAAATAAACTGGGTAAAAAAATCACAATCTACCTTTATTTCCTTTCCAACCTATGTGATTTTCTTCCACCGTACACAAAAGAAGGTATTTTGAAGAACGTTTGTAACCAAACATCAGTGGTAACCTTTTTACTGTCTGGACACAAAACCAATGCAGAGTTCATGCAAGTTTTCACCATTCTTCAAAATATCTTCTTTCATTTACTGCCAAAGAAAGAGAGTCATACAGGTTTAAAATGACAAGAATGTGAATAAATGATGACACAATTTTCAGTTTTGAACGAACTATTACTTAAAGAGAAATATTTATACGCTGCACATTTTCACTATCAACCCAATGCCATTGCAGCTCCGGAGAGCTTAAAATGAAATGTAGGCCGCTGTATTCTACCCTGTTGTTATGTTTGAAGCCACACAGTGGATGTTTAACATAACAAAAGAAATGCTTTGCGCTATCAGATCCTCATGTGCTTTACATCAAAGCGCCGAGCAAGAACGGCAGTGATGGTTCTGTAAATCCGGACTACGCACAGCAGCTGGAACTGTGTTCCAGTAGCTCTGGAAAACCCCTAATTCCTAAAGATAAGTGAATAATTACAGCTTAGAAAATTTGCATATTAATGAAGTTCTTGAGCACTAATATTAAAAAAAGGTCTGCTGTATTTTATAATACAAGCAGGGCTTTAAAACACAAATGCCTATGCATACATAAACTACATAAGCAGTGAGGAATTCTGAGAATCCCTTTAAAATGTCATACACCAGTCAATGTGCAGGCTTCCATTAAAAAACATGTTTTATACACTTTATTATATGTTTTTTTCTCTAGTAAAAATCACACAAAGAGAGCAAACTTATAAGTTGTTGGTCACAGTCTGCTGACCTCCAAGGGCAGAATGAGTTGATCTCTCAGTCGGAGATTCAAGTAATGCTACATGAAAAAATCTAGTAATTGTAAATCTTTTTAACAATGGATGATTGACAAACATTTATCCCATTTCATTTGAAATTTGATTTTTAAAGTGCCACACTACACATTTATTTCATTCCTTCATTCATGGGCATACTGTAGGTCATCATGTGGTCGCACGAGGAAGGCAATCTGCTACAGCTGACCCACTCAAAGCGATTGACAAGAAAAACACATTTCCTTTTATTGCCCTTAGTCACTCAGCTGATAGAACCAAATCATGGAATTGATTTAAAGGGCTCAATGACCTTTAGACAATGTACATTCATGAGACCAAACCAATCCATAACCCATACACAGCGTAAAACGTAAACCAGATCAATAGGGGCTTTGTTTTGTTAATGATAAAAAATGTATGAACAAAAGCATAGCGGCTGTTTTATTTGTATTGTGTCTATAAAAAATGGCAAAACCACTTTTACTTACCGCCCAACGCTTGCTTCATCACAAAATCCATGATGCACTCAGATATCTGGACCTCTGAAATCTAAAGGGAATGTCGCATTTAGTCCAGCTGTGATCCTGATTATGTCTGTCCTCCCAAGTGTGTGGAACGTCCCTATGAATCTTCCAAACCTATTGGGAGAATAAAGATATCTCAGTGGGATAATACAGATCATTAAAGAATCAATACAATCTCATTCAAGTAGTTTCAACTGGAAATCCAAGCAATCTTTCTACTGAAATATCAACAGATGACATCAATGCCAGTTAGTGAATAAAATGTGTGATATCTTTACATAACAGTTTAGACAAATTACAAACAGGGACAGTTTCTCTCAAAAGGAAAATTCTGTCATAATTTTCACACGCTCTTGTCATTTTTAAACCTGTATGGCTTTCTGCAGAACACAAAGAAGATCTTTTGAAAATGTTGGTCACAGAAAACTGTAGATTTGCATTGGTTTTGTGTCCATACAATAAAAGTCTATAGGGACCAAGGTTTTTGGTTACCAACATAATTCAAAATATCTTCTTTTGGGTTTCGCAGGTGTTGCAGAAGAGCAAAGGTCATTCAGGTTTGAAATGACGACAGGCAAGAGAAAATTATATGATTGAACTATCCCTTTAAAATGTCACACAAATGATTCCCTTTAAACATGTTGAACATGATCTTCTAGAAGATCTTGAACCATCAACTATCTGTGGATATCATGAACGCAAGAAGCCATAAAGATATCACGCACAGGGATGTGCATACGTAAAAAACATATATTTATCTGAATTGAATATCATGAAAAATTAAACAAATATTTGCTTTTTTTGATGGAACATAGCACAGCATCCTCTCTCTCTCTCTCTCTCTCTCTCTCTCTCTCTCTCTCTCTCTCTCTGAAAGACATATTCATTCCCTCCCACACTTCATCCCTCATCTTTACAATGCCTTTCAGAAATAGCAAAATTCCATTTCGGTGAATTTTACATGATTACTCAATCCAAAACATTAAATCCCTATCCCAAGTTTCTGTTGGTGTACTGTATCGTTTGGTCCCCACGGTATGTTTTTAAACAAATCCTTTATTTCTATGACATCTTTTTTTCTGTATATCCCAGTGGCTTTTAAATTCAAAGGTAAGGGAATAGGGATATGTAGTATATACAGTACACCCACAGTTGACATTACATTATAAAGATAAATATTATTGTGGATCTTTTTGTCTCGAGTCATGAAGCGGTTTTACAACACACAACATGTCTTATTAGCATTAAACAACACAACCTTCAATGACCTCCTGTTCAACTTGACTCCAGACAGACCGGGTTACAATAATGCAATATTTATGCTTGCATTTAATTTGTATAATCTTTTAAGCGTATGTGTTTCTTGAGGGTCTGGGTTCTGTCCTTCTGTCCTTATAGTCTTCGATTCAGCATGGGTCCTGATGAATGCATATGAGAGCTGGCATGTGAATGTAAATATGTGTTTAGAGACTTTACAATGTGTTACCAATGGTAGGAAGAGAAAAGTAAACATGTCATAAATTATTACAATGAAAAAAGTGAACAACGAAATGAAAGCTTTAAGGTTACTGAATAATAGGGGTGTACGATATTGGCAAAAAAGAACATTATATGGGATTTTGTTGATTATTCTTACCAAATTAAGGTTTAATTTCATCCTTTCTAAATGTGCTTGTAAGTCTCATATTGTATTACTGGATTTACTCAACAAAATTATAGATTGATTATTCAATAAATATAAAAACAATAAATTGAAGAGAGATCTTTATGTTAATGTTGTTAATAAGTAGACTATGTATGCAGGTTTTGAATTGGTTATTAAAAGTGAGTGACATACTCGAAAATGTAATTTCGCAATCATTAAAACAACATTTACTATATTATAGCACACGAAGTATATATTTTTAAACAATTCATTTATTTTAAAGAACACGTGAGTAGCCAGGGGCATTGAATTATGTTCAAGTTTTGACTGCATTTAAACACTAGAAGTCAATGTTGACTAATGTTTTTTGCTTACCGACATTTATCAAAATATCTTGGTGAAAAATCCAGGGTGAAAAATGACGGAATATTTTGAAATATTGAATTAATATATTCAATAATAAATTCAATAAAACGGTTAAAACTCAATGCACTAGTAGTGTGCTAATGCACATGTGTTTGTGCTACAGGCACATGAATGGGATCCCAGGAAGACGAAATGCACTTAAAAAGGATGAGAAGCTATTAGTCGTGTCTAATAACGGATCCTTACATAAGCTCAACAACACATTACTTACATAACTTAAAACAATACTTTGTTTTTCAAAACAAAAAAATTACTGATGTTTACCACAAAAATGATGACAATTTATCTGAGATGTTTTTGCTCCGAACAGTGTGATAGGTTCTTAAAATCCCGGACCACAACAACGTAACAGCTTAAAGCCCGATTTGAGCCGGCAGTGATTTTGCCCAACCAGGCATGAAATTATTTCTCTTCCTATTAAAGAATTTATCCTTTGCACGCTGATGCAATGAATGAATAGAAATACAGCTTTTGCACGGACGGCAAACCTCTTCAAAGAGGTTATTACTTTAGGTTGGATAAGCAGGATAAATGCTTTCTGTGTCATTTGCCACTCCATAATGCTTCTTCACTATGGCAATAGCACGCATTTGAACAGCAAACTATTAAAATAAGACTACAATATTTGATCAAATAAAGTATTTATCAAATAAATTGATGATCTGAAATGACTTAATGTTATATAAGGGATATAGTTCTCATACTTCATATCACGCTTTCCTTAATGTGTCTACATCCTGTCTTCTAACACATACTTTCATGGACAAGCATTTTACAGCGATACGCACGGTCTGCATCCATTAAGACTCGTGGCTATGTACCTTCAGGCCAAGCCTAATGACTCTGGTTAAAGAGGCCTCGAGACACTTCAAATCAATATGGAAAAGCAAAGATTCCCGACTTTTTTCCAACTCCAGAGCTTTGAGATTCAGGGCTTGACTGTGTGCAAATTCATAACTAAACAACATTTTACAACTCTAAGATCATCCTGCCAAGCAGCTTTTTTTTCAAAAAATATGCCTTGAAAGCACAACGAAGGACCGGAGTGAATCTGGCATTCTTTGTGATCTTTATTGTTTCCTAAAAATGCCAAATGTTGGAATGACACGGAACTTCATTGACAAAAAATATTGATAGTTTAAAATAAAATGTAAGGAAAATGAACAAAAGGAAAAACATCTTACAGCTATGGTCGAGAACTTAAAAAAGAATGAAATACTTTGTCGGTACAAATAATAAGAGGGTATGAAATGACATCATCATTTTTCAATTATTCCCATACATAAAAGCAAAGTCTTAAGGAAACCTTTTCCATAGAGAAAATCATGTTGATTATGATAAGACTTGTTTCCGGGCTGTATTCCTCCGATACATACATCTTTATGTATAATCTTTAAGTTTGTTTTTATTATTTAATATGTATTTATTAACATGACTTGTTCGGCAAGCTAACTTCATTTTGCCATTCATGCAACCATCCAACCATTACACACAGCAGCAGAAAACCTATTTCCCTTTCTTTACATGCAACATTATAACATAACAACACAACCATTGACCTGAGGCTTATGCATACACTCCCTGGCATTTACAAATAAATGTTTTTAGGTTTACACCACTAAATAAATATCTTTTGTACATGCGCTTCAATAACATTTGTCCAACTGGTTAAACAAACGCATAACATTTGCACAACTGATAAAGCAAATGGACTCTTAGTAAAAAATAATACACATAACAGTTAATGACATTTCCAGCCAAGAGATGAGCCTAAGATAAAGATGAACAATATTTTTTCGGGTCAGCTGTTCGATCATGATGCTCTTGGCGTGCTACACTTTGTTTTGCCACATTTCTCTTGCGTTGTCCAGGCCGGTTTATGCTCCAATGATGTTTTCTTCAAAATATAATGTAGTGAATATGCCAGAAAACGACAAAACACTTCACTTACAAACACACAATACACTCAATACCGATAGGTTTGCGAGCACCATCCACTTATTTTCCAATAAATAATTTAGAACTTGAAAGCAAAGCTCATAGTAAAAATGTTTTAGCAAACCACTTAAGACGGTTCGTCCTCTCTGCAGACATGACCTGACGGTAAATAAGAAGCGCTCCAGCTCCAGCGTAACAGCGAGATGTTGTGGGAAGGATACAGGAAGGCAGGGCATGAAGGGTAATTAGGTTAAACTCAGAGATGCTCTGCCTGCTTTAGAAAGTGAATCTGACATCCTTTGATGATTAGATTAAATATGTGGCATGGCCTGGCTGGCTAGAATACTTTTAACATCCATCGCAACACATGGCTGCCCAAAGCAATCTGTTCAATCTCAGCATGTATATTAAAACATAATGCCTGGCATGCATTATCATGACTGAATTGCATTTACTGTATGTGTCATGTGCTGCATTTGCATTGCTTTAAAACTAGAACCGGGGTAAATCTAATACCATAGAACCAGAAAAAGACAAATTGTATAAATATTATTTATTGAAATGGTCGAATTGAAGCGTAAGAACGACTGTCTTACCTTCTGTCTTACTGTACATTCTACAAAAGCTATGAAAAAAAAAATAATTTGTTAAGATCAAATTAATGTAGGGTGTCTAATGTTGTTTTCTCCAAAACTACATGTGGTGGAAACATGGAGAAATTCTCACATTAAGACAAAATCACAAGCTGTCTTCATGTTGTTGTGACAGGTGCAGCTCCACTGGATATCGCCTGATCATGTGACACAATAACCTGCCCTGTCGGGGCTATTATTTAATGGAAAAACTAAATGCACTTGGTACTATGGTAATACTGTGGTATAGTAATGGTGTCATATTGTAACACTATATGTTTTTTATAAATATCATGGTACTGTTTGAACGGATTTAACAGATGTATTGTTATGTCGTGTTGGAAAAATGATTGCAAGGTATTATCCAAAAGTACGATTCTAATACTGTCGCATCCTTATTTGTTTGTCATGATTCTAATCTAAATGTCGATATTAAAAAGCAGGAAAAAGATAAGGTTTGCTCTTCGAGATTTTCTGAGAAACAGACCCTGACAAAGGATCTCAATAGTGTCATAAACTGAGCTCAGATTTGTCCACATTTCAAAGTCAAAATAATTCCACATTTCAATACAAACTCAATATTTACAAGGCAATACAATATTTATTTTGGATTATTGTATTTTATATTATTATATTATATTATATTATATTATTATCATCTTTAACTTATTAAAATATACATTCATTCTACTACTCCATGCTTTTACCGATTTTAACAAGTCTTTTTTATTTCACTTTGGATTTCTTCAATCAACCTTCAAAGTGATTTAAGGAGAAACATTTGTCTAAGATGGTGGTTTTTTATCCACTTTGTAAGAATAGATGTCATGACGAAGGAAATGAAATATAATTGAATGACTAAACTGTATTTTGTAAGTTACAAAAGTCATCATTTGGATGGTACCCTTAAGGGCTGACCACACCAAAGCGCCGTCAGCAGTTAGAATCGCTTCTTTTAAATAGATTTGAAATGGCAGAGAGGGTGTAGCACATTGCTTATATGCACCATAGGCCTGGTGTTTACTGGTGTTAGGCCTGGCCTACTTCTTTCCTGACAGTGTTTTTTACTTAAGTGTGGTATTCCCTCAATTTGTTGATAATAAACAAAGAACAAACCTCATTCTAGGCTGTGTGTATGGTGCCCTCACCTGTGTCCTTCTCAAAATGACTGTGACCAATTGAGGGGAAATACAGGAACAGGTGGAGCGTTTCCAATGCAACGCTTTCTCATTCAAAATGTCAAGCAAGAGTAAAGCAGTAAAGCACAAGACTGACTGCGTGAGTTCTTCATTATTGTGACTCCTGTGGCCTGGCCAAAAATAAGCTTTGCGTTTGAATTTTGAGAGCTTGGAAGTGAATAAAAGAACAGCTATTGTGAAAGACATCATGTCAGGCTCTTTAATAAAGTATTCACCGCAGAGGGTCTGCTCACATTCATTCTTTCTTTTATAAATTATTCTTCTGATATATGCGTTGGTCCTGTCGAAAAATTTGTCTGTGATATGGCATGTGACTACGTCTTAAATTGCACATTTCAGAAAAAAGGTACAGTTGACCCGTTTTCACCTTTGGTTGCATGAAAATGGGCTACTTCATCTTTTGTATTGAACTTGCACAGATTTTAACATTCCTTAAGATGGTGACAGTCAAAAAGGAAAAACACTTGCAGCACTAAAGACATTTTTTTTCAGTAACCTTATACATTTATTTTTTGTTCCTCAATCATTTCAGAAACAATTTTTCTCCATAAACTCCAGGAAATGTTCTCAGAACAATATATTATATTTTTTAAAAGTTTTTTATGAAATGGTATATTGCAAAACATTCAATAATGCCCCAGAACATTGGTTTAAAATCCTTATAAAATGTTTCAAAAACTAAAATCCTCTTGCATTAGTTTCTTTTATTTCGGTTTCATCGTAGTAAATGTTCCTCCTAAAATTGCTTCAAAGATTGATAGAAGCAATTAGATGAGAAATGTATTGTTTGTATTTTGTTGATAGACATTTGAAAATTGTGTCCTCATTTTCTTCTGCAATACACAAAAGAAGATACTTTGAATAATGTTTGCAACTGGCACCTATTCACTTGCGCTGGTTTTGTGTTTATACAATAGAAGTGAATGGGTACCACGGCTGTCCAGTTACCAACATTTTTCAAAATACATTTTCATTTATCAAATGATCAAAGACTACATTAAAAAATAATAAATAATATTCTGTACAACAAAAATCCTTTTAAAGTTGCAATTCTTACATATTCAAAAACAGCATTTTGGATATTTGATCATTATTTGAAAACAATTTACTCTTTCTACGCTTTGAGATATTTTTCGCATTCTTGCTATGAATGAATTCTAAAATATTTAAATTTTTATTGCAAAATATCAAGAGTCAACACAACCAAGCTCAGGCCAGGGTATGAATATTACACCTCCCGCTGCATGAGAGCTGTTAAGGACACTTGATTTCAGGAAGGGGGTCTGCGGCTACTTCCAGTGACCTCCCGCTATGTTATAGTCAAAGCCAATCACTGCGTGCTGGGTTGGACTCATGCAAGAGGTCACGGGGAAGCCCTTCACCAGCAGGGGCCAATTAGCTTCTGTCACATTAAAGTTTTCATTTCAGCAACACATTACTGCAGAATCCCTTACTGCAATGCCTACGTTTACACTTTCTTCTTCTCTGTATTCAAATATGGTTTGTTTGTGCATTATAAACAGATGGGCCTGACTGGGTGGAAAATGAAAGTTTTTGCTGAAACTGCAAAATAATTGTATGCACAATCTGTATAAAAATACTGATTATGTTTATACATTGTGAAATATTGGACCACCTGTGCAAAGCCTCTTGCCAGTTTATTTCATTTTGCACACACACAATAATAACAAACAGGATCTTTCCAAATGACGACTTCGCTGTGGATAAGGACTCGGAGAAGGCAGAAATCTGGGTAAGAGATAAGCTTTCATTTGCAGCTGTTGTTCATCCGAAGAGCATTATCTTCAGATCATTTAGCAATATTAAAGGTCTTTTCAATTACAATCTTTCCGCTACTCTTCTGGTAACATATACGTCTAGTTGGCAAAGCCCTAAACCAATCAGGTGAAATGATTTTCGGTTTAGAGGATTAAACTTAAATAAAAAAGATTTGGCAAAGATGTTCTGAAAATGTAAAGATTATGGTTTAAAACAGAAAGAACAACACAAGGAATGATCTTTCTTCATGTGAACTGGTCCTTTAAATAAGGCAATATCTGCCACTCTTATTTTAATCTTAGTACATGGACCATGTTGTGGACCACCCTCATGTCAATTCAAAGTTAAGAATGTTCAGTTAGGAATCGTTTACAAAATATCTTCTTTAGTGTTCTGCGACAAAAAAAACAATATTTTTGAGAGAACTTTAAATTTCACTTTTTTGCATACATCTGCGAGTATACTGCGCAATCATCAATACTCCCGGAAGACAAAAGCATCCTTCACACAACCTGTCACCACTATGTCTACGGTCATATCCTATGGCTTTTATTAAAAACCTAAAGACTTTGAATGGGGACAATAGACGTACATGCTGCTTAAAAAGAATATGATCATAAAAGCTCACAATGTGATGTGCTGGAGGATGGACATGGCTGTAAATAATTCATCTCTTGATTTCTCCCCTGCAGCTAGACCTCTCCTGACAACACTCGGCACCAAACGCACAAGCTTTAAAACAGCCACTGCACACCTGTCATGAACAACACCTTCCTGAGATGCTCTTTCCACTCACACTGCCACACATACTGTAAAAAGACAAGACATCGTGAAGAATCATAAATTATCATGTTATCTTAAATAATACTTTGTAAACTTTATGAACGTATAAGTACAGCACAAAGGTGAAAGTTATCCCACCAAATAGGTAATTTTGGACCGATTGCAGATGAAGTTTGGAAAACCATCTGTGACGTACAGTCATCAAGAAAATATATCACATTTAAGAAAGTGACATTAAGGAACACACACAAGAAGCATGGAAATTAGATGCATAAATTGTGCACACACTGTAAAAGCTTCAAGTTTGTGATGGTTTATTTATGAAGAAAAACTTGATTGTACCTGTTTTAGTACTATACTTGTTTTTCATGCATCCTTTCTCTCTTTCACTCATTATATGTTTATCTCTCAGAGGCTGTGCATGGATAATGGTCAAGGGATAGACATAATTCTCATTCTTGCCTAGGGCCAAAAGTAAGAAATAGAAATGCAGTTTTCATGAGTCGTTCTTTTGAAATCCACCGCCTCTTGGCGTACAATTTCAATCCACTCAAAACGGCATTTTACACCTAAAGCTACTGTTCCTCAGAACGCAAAGAGATATTTTGAGAAATGTTGGAAAGCAAATGACAGACTTTTCTCAAAATACGTTCTTTGTTTTTCACAGCCAAAAGAGAGTCATACACAGGTTTCCAATAAGATGACCATGAAAAAAGATTGACAACACTAATGTGGTATATTATCATATCGTCGTATAACAACATTAAAATAAAAATGAAAAATACCATTGTGGACATAATATTAAAGTGGTATCATTATATTTAAGTAATATTTTGGCAAAATGAAAAGTCTTTCAGTCATTAACTCACTCTCTTGTCATTAGAAACCTATATGAATTTCTTTCTTCCAGAAAACACAAAAGAAGATATTTGTAAAATGTTGTGATTCGGCACACATTTGATTGCATTGTTTTTTTTTACCATAGATTAGAAATGACTGTCCGTCACTGCTATTCGTCCATCAACTTTCTACATAATATCTTCTTTCGGTGTAATGCAGAAAAAAACACACAGGATTGATATGACAAGAGGGGGAGTAAAAATGTCTAACCCCATAGTGTTTCGAAATCCTAACTCCAAATCATTTTCAAGAACAGATCATGTGTTTTAGACACAGCCATACAACATTCTGACATACAACTTTACAGAATGACATCATGAATCAGAAACATCGATCAGATCTTTGGGCCCTATATACAGGGCTAT
>CM065667.1:3902381-3913825 GCA_033220385.1 Triplophysa yarkandensis | reverse complement strand
ATAGAATCATGACTTTTAAACAGTTTCATATCAATTGTGTAGTTCAGCGTGACATGTTGTGGGTTTACATCATTCGTGCAAGATGTGGTAAAACATTACAAACCTCTTTCCTCTTTATTTCATTTAATCCCCACGAGGTCTGCGAAACCTTCAAGCGCTCGACACAGATCAACCGTGAAGCCATCACACTTTTATCTGCCGGAAATATCTGTTCAGTGCTCCGTTTTGGACTTTCCGGCTCTTAGCCACCGCTGATGTTCTGAGTTTAGGATTTTCCCCAAACTGATATTTGAAGATAGATTTAACCTAACTGAGTTGTAATGTTGAAATTAAAGGGTGGGCGGAGACTAAGATCAGGCACCACCAATCATATTGGAGGATTCACAGCACATGTGATGTGAGGAATAGAAGAGGATGCTGTAAAATGTTTGTTCTGTTAGATGTCAACATCATGTTTTCTTCACAGACCGTCAGCAAATACAACTCACAGTATCACAAACTCTTCTCAGCCATTCCACAGGAAGAGATTCTCATGAAGGGTAAAGTATTCTTCATCATCATCATCATCATCACCATCATCATCATCATCATGATCTGTGTGGTGTGTTTACATCTGATAATGATGTCTTTCTTCTGTAGTATATTCCTGCGCTCTTCTGAGGGATATTCTTCTCCAGGGGAGACTTTACATCTCAAGAAACTGGCTGTGTTTCTATGCCAACCTGTTTGGGAAAGACATCAAGGTTGGTTGAAAACATGTGAATCTTCTTTATCAATGAAACATGAACATGTGGGACTGTAAACATTTCCTACTACTAGAAGATATTTGTAACGTTGCTGCTGTCTGCTGCATGAAGTTTCCTTAATCTTGAATAACATGAACGTATCAAAGAGTTTGAACAGCGTGATCACCAGGACAGCGAATCAAAGTCCTCAGAAAGAATAACATGATGAAAAGGAATGAAAATAATTGGCTAAAGATTTTAATGACGTGTGCAAAATGTAGATTTTGAAAAAAATGTGATTAACCATACTCTCTCTCTAAGGAATAATGTGATATTTATTTACTTTGGTCAAGAGTAGAATACTGTATAGTACTATAATACTAATAATACAAATACTATAGTAAATCAATGTAAATCATAGTATAGTGCAGTATTTATTTACCATAGTAAAGCTGCTTTTAATCACAGTATGGTGTAGTATTTGTTTCCTAGAAGTAACCGCTGCACATCATAGTATAGTGTTGTAATTGACTTCTCTAAATCATAGTCTAGTGTAGTGTTTACTTACTATAGTAAACCGCTGTTCCCTTATTGTATAGAGTAGTATTTATTTTCTATAGTAAACAACTGTAAATCATAGTATAGTGTAGTATTTATTTACCATAGTAAAACTGCTTTTAATCATAGTATGGTGTAGTATTTATTTATTGCAGTAAAACGCTGTTAAGCACAGGAAAGTGTAGTATGTATTTACTATAGTTAACCACTGCAACTCACAGTATAGTGTAGTATTTGTTTCCTAGAGGTAGCCGCTGCACATCATAGTATAGTATAGTAATAGACTTCTCTAAATCATAGTCTAGTGTAGTGTTTACTTACTATAGTAAACCGCTGTTCCCTTATTGTATAGAGTAGTATTTATTTTCTATAGTAAACAGCTGTAAATCATAGTATAGTGTAGTATTTATTTACCATAGTAAAACTGCTTTTAATCATAGTATGGTGTAGTATTTATTTATTGCAGTAAAACGCTGTTAAGCACAGGAAAGTGTAGTTTGTATTTACTATAGTTAACCACTGCAACTCACAGTATAGTGTAGTATTTGTTTCCTAGAGGTAGCCGCTGCACATCATAGTATAGTATAGTAATTGACTTCTCTAAATCATAGTCTAGTGTAGTATTTACTTACTATAGTAAACCGATGTTACCTTAGCGTATAGAGCAGTATTTCTTTTCTATAGTAAACAGCTGTAAATCATAGTATAGTGTAGTATTTATTTACTATGCTAAATTACCGTAAATCATATTGTAATAGAGTATTGTTACTCCAGTAAACCACTGAAAATCATGGTATAGAATAGTATTAATTTAATGTTGTAAACTACTGTAAATCGTAGTTTAGTATTTGTTTACTACAGTAAATCTTAGTAAACTGTATTATGTATTTACTATAGTAAACCGCTGATAATCCTGGTACACTGTATTATGTATTTACTATATTAAACAGATGTAAACCATAGTATTGTGTAGTACTTGTATAATATGTTTGGTTATGCTACACTGTATGTATTTACTATATTAAACTGCTGTAAACCATAGTATGATGTAATCTTTATTTACGAGGATGTTTTGTTACTGCAGTATTCTAAAGTATTAACTAAAGTGAATTGTTAAACTGTTGTGTAAATACTGTAGTATATTTAAAAAAAACCTTCGATATGATTTAAAAACACTATTTCTAAAGGGTATACCATGTATTACCATGACTTTTTCTTGTGTTATTGATGTTTATTTTGGATACGCTGATGTGAAGTGTATGTCGGTTTTGTGATACAGAGTGTTTGTGTTGTTTTGTACTGTAATATTGGTTTGGCCTGAATTCACACAAGTGAAATATTGAGTTCATGACCTCATTCAGACCCAACGCTCTCTCTGTTGACATTTCATGTGTTCCAGACATAATGTTCCTTCTGTTTTGGATGAGTTTATTCTGTTTGTTTTGACGCTGACACTGAAAGTACAAAGATTCAGTACATGAAGTGTATTATTGAATGGATCTGGAGGTTATGAATCTGATCATTTAATGTGTTCTGATGTTCAGGTGGCCATTCCGGTGGTCTCTGTGAGCCTGGTGAAAAAACACAAGACGGCTGGACTGGTCCCCAATGGACTGGCCATCACCACAGACACCAGTCAGAAGGTGCAGAAACACACACACATGCACATATCTGCGCACATCTGCGCATTTGTTTCTTTAAACGCTTTACACACACATGATAGACGGGCCATGATGATGGCTGGTGCACTACCAGTTTATACCCTCATGATGCCATAGAAAAAAGACATTCTGGGTCATCAATGAGTGCATCATTTCACTTGATTTGTGTTTTTCTTAATTCTTTTATAGTATGTGTTTGTGTCTCTGCTATCCCGGGACAGTGTGTATGATGTGTTGAGAAGAATCTGCACACACTTACAGGTGACACACACACACACTTGTCATCATGTATTAATCTTGAATCTGCATGCTGCCACACATACATGATATCTTGTTTCGTTTCAGGTGAATGGAAAGAAAAGTTTGAGTTTGAAGGAGTTTCTGGAGGAGCCCGGCTTGTCGACGGTAGAAACAGAATTCACATTCACATTTATGGATTTGTTCATCCTTGATTTCACAGATGTGTTTCTATGTTCTGGTGTGTTGGAGTGAGATGTTTTCCTCTGGTTTTCAGGATGAGTTTCCAGTTCCAACAGATTTTACACCCGTGTTGAAATGGCGCAGGAAGGCATCGGCGCCATCAGTGTCGTCATCTCTGCCGGATCTGTTGGGAAACTCCACCAGCAGTTTGAGTGCAGGAGACGTGACATACACCACAGAGACGCCGCTCGAGGGTGACACACACACGCACGCACACATGCAAACACACACACACACGCACACAAACGCACGCACACACGTAGTATAATCTTAATCATTTATTGATCATCTTTAAAGTGGGAAATGTGTTTCTCTGACCGTATGGTGTAATGTTGTGTTGACACGATGATTTCTGGATAATGTTTCTATAAAATTACATGCAAACATTTAACTGTCAGTCACCTGTTAACCAAAAGTCAAACATGATAACCACGGGTCTCAGATGTTTTTAAGTCTTTAACACTTTTGCGTTGTGTTGTACAGAGAGATGTCTGGAGGCAGAGAAGATTCTTCTATCTGAACCGGTGCAGGAACTCGGTCAGATGGAGTATCACCTCCTAAAGTTCTTCATACTGCTGTGAGTCGAAATATCTGTTTTAAAATCAATGTGAACCATTGAAGGAAGACCTGAAAAACCACATACAGTTTTGCAAAATCTGTGTGATGTCACCCTCTGCTGGTCATGAGTCCCACACACATTTTATGAGTTTCTTTATCAAGATTTGTTAATATTTTTAAATGATGCAAGCACACATTTATAATTTTTCACATGTGGGAAGTAACAGTTAATAAATTTGTTGTGTGTTTTTGTTTGACAGCATTATTTTGCTGATCATTTCTTCGTGTTATCTGGCATTTCGTGTGTGCAGTCTGGAACAACAGCTCTCATTTCTCAACACACAACCTTCGATGTCCATGAGAGACAGGTACACACGCACACACACACACACACACACACACACACACACACACACACACACACACACACACACACACACACACACACACACTGTCACATGACCCATTCTCTAGTTGTTCCTGTATACATTGTATTGTTTGGTTGAAAGCAGAGAAAAATATTTGGAAGAATGCTTGAAACCGATCTGTTCTTGCACCCCATTGACTACCGTTGTAGAAGTGGTAAGGGTAGTCAAATGTATCCCAGAACTTTTGTTGTCCTACATTCTTCAAAATCTCTTATTTTGTTTTCAACAGAACTAAAAGTTTGTATCATACACTGTTTGGTCGCAAGCATTCTTCCAAATATCTTTTCTCTGTGTTCATCAGAACAAAAGAACGTGCACAGATTTGATTCAAACTCACATGTGAGTAAATGATGAAAAAAAGTTTTTATTTTCATCTAAACTATCCATTTAAACCCTTTGGGTATTCAAATAATGTTAGCAAGTTATTCCAAAAGTTTCTAGATCACTTGGTATATTTTATAATTTAATTCAAGAAGAATATTTGAATAACAATACTAATAACAACAATCATACTTTTTTATTTGATTGCATTTAAGTTAAATGATTTAAAATAATATTTTTTATTTTATTGTAATATTATTATAATATATATTTTATCAAAACAAAAGTATGTATTTGCATTGCATCGAATAAACTCAAACATACATAGAAAAAACTCATTTTAACTGCCTGCTTTTTTCTAATATGTTGATGTAACATTATGTTTTTACTCTTTTCTCCAGGTAACCCTGGTTCACAACTGTGCCAGCAGTGTAGATATCACAGAGTCATCGCTGGATGTGGTACAGCAGTAGTGAAGTACAGTAGTGTTTAGTAGTGTCCAGCGGAGGATGAGACAGAGTCCTGTGCTAACTGGTCTACTGAAGAATCTGGCTTTATGGGACACACGTGTGTCCAGAATATATCCAGAAAACAGGACAATACCGGCCGAGTTGGGACTGTAATGTTACGTTCAGGGTTCTGGAACCCTCTGGTGTTATCGAGATATTTTTCCTGAGATATTTTTAACTCACATATTGTGTTCGTCACTAGATGTTTTTCATAACATTTCACATAACCAAGCCGGAGTGTCTGCTACACTGCAATGAACATGTACTTGCGTTCAAGTACAAATATTGAACCATTTCCTTGAGGATCGTGATTTTCCAAGAGAATAATCTTAAGTCGAGTTTACTTTGAGCAACTGAGGTTTGCCAAAGACTCATTCACTTAATTGAAGTTTTAAATGTGAATTTCTGATTAGAAAACTATTTGTTTTCAGTGTAAACGAGATTCTTTCCCGAAAAGAAAGATGTATTTTATGAGCTGTTAATATAATTGAAGGCCACATTAATAAATCTTATTATCATGGCGGTGAACGAACGGAGGAGTTTCAGGTCAAAGTCAAGTGAATAAAGTGTTTTGAAGCTGAAAGATGATCGTTACAGACAGACGGCGTGTGTTACAGAAGTTAAAGATGCTTGTCTATTAATAATTGTATGTATTATATTAAATGCATTGTAGGTGGAGTCTGTAGCTTGTACTTGAAATATCGGCATGCGCGCCAGGCATGTAAACACATGATGATGTCGGAGATCTATATTTAATACAGAGAATGAACTGAAAGGTGGTAATGTTCGTTTGAGAAGACGTGTGGAACTGCTGATATTCTGTACGGAACATAACGGTGAAAATATTCTCATGCACGCTGTAGAAAAGAAACAAATATTTTGTACGTTCGTGAGAGGTAGAGAGTGAAAACTAATAAAAACCTCCAGCAGATGATTTTGGCTGATCTTTTACGACTGAGATGACCTGGACCTGCTGGACTCGAGTGTGTTTCTGTATTCAACCCTCAGGGGACGACAGAACATCACTGTTGTCTTTCTCATGTAACTTTAGAGAATAAATGCTGATTCTAAAGAGATTTATGTACACTTTAAAAAATTGAAATGTGATTTGATAGAACATATAACAACTCTTGCAAATAAAGATGTTTATTCAAATGTATTAAAAAATAGTGTAGTTATGAAAATGCACTTTTTTGACATTAAAAATTATTTTTTTCTACAAAATACAAATGAAGATATTATAAGGAATGTTGGTGACATGAACACCTATTCATGTCTGTTTTATGGACACATCACAATGCAAGTGAACGGGTGCCAGTTAAAGACATTCTTTAAAATATCTCTATTTTTGGGTCATTTTCTGATGTTATTTAGTAGATGTAAAACTTGTTCCAATGGAGGTGGTTTCCTGTAGTGTGTTATTGTGAAGATTGCGTTGTGGTTTGTGTGTTCAGTTTGACACACCTGGTTCCTCGGGGCGTTAAGCTGAGATCCGAGGTGAACAATGTCTGGAATGTTCCATCAAACTCTTCGAGGGTCACAGCGAGGGAGATCTGACCCCACAGGTCACGTTAACACGGTGTAATACCTACTAATGTGCTTCTGAAAGTCACGATGACGGAGAAATACAGAGATATGTTTCATTCCGAATCAACGCAACGTCATTCAGGGATGTTTGACACAAAAGAGAAAGTCCTACACTTTGAGGTCATTGTGTGAATATTTTCGTGTCAAACAATGACATGATGTTCTGAAAACTCTTCTTTGTGTGTTGATTTCAAGCTCTTTCATGTTTTGTGGCGTGTGAGTGTGGGCCGCTCAAGATTTCAGGATCAAATCTAATTTTTTTTGTGATGTGTGAGATCACAACTCTCACTCCAGCAAAGTAACACAACTGACAGACATGAATGTCAGAGAGATGAAGTCCACCAAACCACTTGTGTTAAACCCAACATTTCTCTCCTGTATATTTATTTTCTTAAGGCGGATCCGGTTTAAAGATCTCTGCTGGACCACAGGAGAATAAAGAATATTCGGCAGAATATTTGGAAGGTTTATTTTATGTAAAATCATTATATAAATGTGATCAATCCGTGTATGAGTACACAAACACACCGAAGTGTACTTATGTTTGTGCTATTGTAAACTGTTGTAGATATTATAGAGTTTTTGAGAGTTGATATAGCATATATTATTATATAGTACAGTTTTAGATCCCTATATTTAATGTTACTAGACACCACTTGATAGCTACACTTTAGTACAAGAAAACTAGATTTATAACAGATTTTGTGTGTATGGTTTTGTGGTCGTCAGGGTTTATTATTCAGCAGTTTTGTATGATTTAATTAATCTTTCTGAACATCATCACAGGAACGCAAATAAAACGTAGACTCAGGAATTCCTCTATATAAATATTTCATTTGTTAGTTTTTGCTCAGGTTAATGCATGGTTGAAGTCTCAGGCCCGGTTACACACACAAGGCTTGAAGGAAAAGGATGTTGTCGCTTACTCTCGCCCCTGTCTTTAAAACCTGTATGAGTAACTTCTACAGAACACAAAGAATATATTTTGAGGAATGTCGATTATGAAAGAGCACTGACACTGTTGTATGAAACACAAAACTAATACGAAGTGAATGTGTGCCAGTTTCCATCGTTCTTCAAAATATCTTCTTTTGTTAATCATACAGGTTAAAAATGACAAGAACGATGACAATATTTATATTATTGGTTGATTATCACTTTAATGTTTGTCTTGGACTGAAAGGAATGTTTGAGTTTTCTTAACTAAACATAGCTTATCTTGACATATCTTAAGTGCCACCGTTTTGTCTTAAGAATCAAACCAGTCCAGTCATTTTAATGAAAGCGACTCAAATATCTTTCCCGAACTGAAAGTCTTGTCTTAGTTCTGTGACAGCGGGCCTTAATATATCTGAAAGTTTAAGTGTTTAATGATGTTTTGTATTAATTCAGACCATAAAACACACCCTGGGTTGTTTCAGCAGACAGATAAACAGCTTTGAGTCGTCAGGGATGATCCTGTGGATGAAACAAGGTTTGCGAGTCCGAGTTGTTCGTTGGTCTATGTGTGTGTTTTATAAAGTGTTGTCGCGGTCATGTGTTTGTTTCAGTGTTATGATGAGTTAGTTAAGATTGACACTTGAGAGGATGTGACAACATTCTCTGACCCATGTTCACACCTGAAGATGTTTCAGATGTTTGAGATGCTCCCGAGAGGTTATACGAATCATCTGTACAACATACAGAAGCATATGAAGAGACATTTTAGGTCATACTCAAGCAGCACAGTTCTGTAAGAGATGTGAGGACAATCATTTGCTAAACATCTGAAAAAGTGATCTACATCCATTCTAACAGAGAACCATCTTACAGACATCTTACAGACATCACAGATACATCTTACAGACATCTTGGAGACATATGTTTAACATCTTAGAGACATATGAGTAATATCTTACAGACATCTGAGAAATATCTTAAAGATATCTTACAGACATATGAGAAACATCTTACAGACATCTTAGAAACATCTTACAGACATTTGAGAAACATCTTACAGACATCACAGAAACATATTACAGACATCACAGAAACATATTACAGACATCACAGAAACATCTTACTTACATCACAGAAACATATCACAGACATCATAGAAACATCTTACAGACATCACAGAAACATCTTACAGACATCACAGAAACATCTTACAGACATCACAGAAACATCTTACAGACATCACAGAAACATCTCACAGACATAGAAACATCTCACAGACATCATAGAAACATCTCACAGACATCACAGAAACATCTTACAGACATCACAGAAAAATCTTACAGACATCACAGAAACATCTCACAGACATCACAGAAAAATCTTACAGACATCACAGAAACATCTTACAGACATGACAGAAACATCTTACAGACATCACAGAAACATCTTACAGACATCACAGAAACATCTCACAGACATCACAGAAACATCTCACAGACATATGAGAAACATCTCACAGACATCACAGAAACATCTTACAGACATCACAGAAACATCTCACAGACATCACAGAAACATATTACAGACATCACAGAAACATATTACAGACATCACAGAAACATCTTACTTACATAACAGAAACATATCACAGACATCATAGAAACATCTTACAGACATCACAGAAACATCTTACAGACATCACAGAAACATCTTACAGACATCACAGAAACATCTTACAGACATCACAGAAACATCTCACAGACATCATAGAAACATCTCACAGACATCATAGAAACATCTCACAGACATCACAGAAACATCTTACAGACATCACAGAAAAATCTTACAGACATCACAGAAACATCTCACAGACATCACAGAAACATCTTACAGACATCACAGAAACATCTTACAGACATGACAGAAACAACTTACAGACATCACAGAAACATCTTACAGACATCACAGAAACATCTCACAGACATCACAGAAACATCTCACAGACATATGAGAAACATCTCACAGACATCACAGAAACATCTTACAGACATCACAGAAACATCTCACAGACATCACAGAAACATCTCACAGACATCACAGAAACATCTCACAGACATCACAGACACATCTTACAGACATCACAGAAACATCTTACAGACATCACAGAAACATCTCACAGACATCACAGAAACATCTCACAGACATCACAGAAACATCTCACAGACACATCTCACAGAAACATCTCACAGACACATCTCACAGACATATGAGAAACATCTCACAGACATCACAGAAACATCTCACAGGCATCACAGAAACATCTCACAGACATCACAGACACATCTCACAGACATCACAGACACATCTTACAGACATATGAGAAACATCTCACAGACATATGAGAAACATCTCACAGACATCACAGAAACATCTCACAGACATCACAGAAACATCTCACAGACATCACAGAATCATCTCACAGACATCACAGACACATCTCACAGACATCACAGACACATCTCACAGACATAACAGAAACATCTCACAGACATCACAGAAACATCTCACAGACATCACAGACATATCTCACAGACATCACAGACACATCTCACAGACATCACAGACACATCTCACAGACATCACAGAAACATATTACAGACATCACAGAAACATCTCACAGACATCACAGAAACATCTCACAGACATCACAGAATCATCTCACAGACATCACAGACACATCTCACAGACATCACAGACACATCTCACAGACATAACAGAAACATCTCACAGACATAACAGAAATATCTTACAGACATGACAGAAACATCTCACAGACATCACAGAATCATCTCACAGACATCACAGAATCATCTCAAAGACATCACAGAAACATCTCACAGACATCACAGACACATCTCACAGACATCACAGAAACATCTCACAGACATCACAGAAACATCTCACAGACATCACAGACACATCTCACAGACATCACAGACACATCTCACAGACATCACAGACACATCTCACAAACATCACAGAAACATATTACAGACATCACAGAAACATCTCACAGACATCACAGAAACATCTCACAGACATCACAGAATCATCTCACAGACATCACAGACACATCTCACAGACATCACAGACACATCTCACAGACATCACAGAAACATCTCACAGACATCACAGAAACATCTTACAGACATGACAGAAACATCTCACAGACATCACAGAATCCTCTCACAGACATCACAGAATCATCTCACAGACATCACAGAAACAACTTACAGACATCACAGAAACATCTTACAGACATCACAGACACATCTCACAGACATCACAGAATCATCTCACAGACATCACAGAAACATCTTACAGACATCACAGAAACATCTTACAGACATCACAGAAGCATCTTACAGACATCAGAGAAACATCTCACAGACATCACAGAAACATCTCACAGACATCACAAAATTATCTCACAGACATCACAGACACATCTCACAGACATCACAGACACATCTCACAGACATCACAGACACATCTCACAGACATCACAGACACATGTTACAGACATCACAGAAACATCTCACAGACATCACAGACACATCTCACAGACATCACAGACACATGTTACAGACATCTTAGAAACATCTCACAGACATCACA
>CM065667.1:3786999-3879499 GCA_033220385.1 Triplophysa yarkandensis | reverse complement strand
GTGGGCTGTGGCCTTCCATCCACTCCAATCTCTGTTCGGGATGACACTAAATACAAAGCGCAGAAGCAAAGCCTGCATCATTATTCTGCCCATTGATTTTTCACCAGGCCTCCAAAGACAGGCTGCTCTTTGAAATGAAATCTAAACAAAGTACCAGCATGATATAACAGCATTTTTTTCTGCTTCATGAGACTGCAAGCACCCGGATTAGAGGTTTCAGTCAAAGAAACGCAAGCGGTGCGTAAGTGTGTGTCCATTTCCAAATGGCGCACAGCTCTCTCTCCCGTCTGAATGACGCTGGCGCTCTAAACAGGTTGAGTCAGTTCATTCTTCTGGGTGAGGAATATAAGGTGGACCGAGCCTAAGGGGGACATCTGAAGACAGGTCATCTGATGCTTGGAGTCGGGCTGTGATTCATTTCTAGATGGTATTTCAGAGATTGAGATAAGAGCGAGCATTATGTTTGGTTTAAATGCTTTGACAGGCTGGATCTGATTTAACCAAACTGGTTTGAAGGGTTTAGGATCAGGGCTTGGCAGACAAGGGGTGATAAAGGTCAGATCTGTAAAAGTTTTTTTTTCTGCTTTTTGTCAGCAGTATACTGTAGTAATATTGAAAGGTCTCTCTGTGTCTGAACATGTGCTGCAGTGTCACATTGGAATGAAAGTCACGTTACATTCAACAGATGGACTCCGTGATTTCATTAAAAGGATATAACCATAATGTTATAGCTACAAATGAGAAACAAGTCAAAAAACACCATGCCACCAGGTCAGATAATTGTTAGTTATGAGTAGATGTCTCTCTCTCTCTTTTGTACTTTGATGTTAGTAAATCAAATACTTTAATGGATTATAATCGGTTCCCTTTGATATCAGCTGGTTTTTACACATGCCATCTTCTATTCAGTGTTGCGGTTGATGGCCAAGATTATATCCTGAAAGCACCTATACATACAAATAGCAGTGTCATTAGAGCAGAGAGGCTTTCCATGGTCTCTACCCTTACTGTTCATCCACACAATCCTTTCAACAAAAATAAGAGAAGATAATGTGTATTATTAGGTTTCTCATTCTCTAATAAGTGATGGATGAGTATTTGCCCCCCATGGCATTTGTTTTCAGGTATGGGGCCGGTGTGCATTATCTGGTGGCATCCTTTAGATGGACTGGACTACAGGAATCCTTTAAAGCCAGGGTCTACGATTTCTAGTAGTCAATGTTGACATTCGAAATGACCAGAACAAATGCGCCCCTGGACCTAAAGGGACTCACCCCTATATTTTGATAGCTCCGCCCCTCACACACTTCATCTGTCACTCTCTATCTGTTCCTCTCCATGATAAACTAAAAACACACTTCTTAATGATGATTGGCTGCACAAATTGTTTTTGGACTCGGACCCGACTCGTTTTCTAAGTAAAGTATTTGTGAAAATTACATATCCTGCCTTCAAGCTCTAGAGACCTGCTTTAATGGAAGAGTGTTCATAACTCAATTATTTTGTTATTTAAAAAAACGACATATAATAAAAACTTATAATATAGCATACAAAGGACCATTAACACAGAAGCCATATTTTCATTCCAATGGGATACCTTTCCTTTGCTCTTCTATGTTAACGCATTAACGTTTAATGTTCACATTAGTGCATTGTTTTCAAGACAAGTTAAAGGAGCTGTTTGGAATTTCTAGTGGTGACTTAAGAATAACAAACAATCTCTTATTCATCTATACAAAAAATTGTGGTACATCATTGTAAGTTCCATGTGTGTGACCTATATGTATATAAATCGCTTTTTGTAGGGTAAAGCAATTATAGATGTTTATTATGGTAGGACATTAAATACCTCAGAAGACATAGTTTTGTATATTACATTTAGATCCTCCTAAAAATAACTTACAGAAAATGTAAGTTTCAAAAAGGTGACTTTTTATACACAAACACATGATCTGTGCGATCCAGCTCTAAGTAATTTAAAAATATGTTACACTTTAATAGTTCTTTTTGACATTTTACTTAAAAATAAATGATGACAGAAATTGTAGATTTTTCAGAATAATGGTTGCTGTAAAATATCAAAAAATCACTTGGGCAGTACTACATTTTGTGTTTACTTATATTATATTAGAGGCTTCATTGATTAAGTTTAAACTATTGTATTGTTCTTTCTCATTTCAAAACATTCTTTTTTGAGTGTATTTCTTTCCCTTTATCATATTAGTTTTATTAACATCATTTTTTTTCCTATTTTATTATGATTCATTATTTAAAATGTGGATTTCAATATAAGTTCTATTTAGTAGTTTAGTTTTAATTCCTTGATAATATAATACTTTTGGCCTTAAAACTCATGTCAAACTTTTCTTTACATTTTAAATATTATTTTCATTATTTAAACTAAAATAATTATGATATATAGGCAGATCCTTTATTAAATTTTAACAGAAACATTCAGAGTAAATCAGACGGTTAGATTCAAATGTACTTATCTAGATTTAACTTGCAACTTATTCATAAGAATGACATAAAATGTGAATAAACATAATAGTTATGTCTTTTTTTTGTCATCCCTGAACATCATTTGCAAGTCACACAACAACCCTGGCCATATATGCCAAGCACTTCACAGCATTTTCAAGCTATGCATTTGTTATTGTTCTGATATTTGCCATTGAGTGGTGAGAATTACATACTGTGCCTTTATTGACCACAGGAATAATCACATATATGAGTGAACTTTGAACACAAGAGCCGCTCATTCTATCACATCTGAGCCCTTGAGCAATGCACTTTATCGGTAATTAGTCCAGTGTAATCCACTATGGATAAATGCATTCTTTAAATGTCAAGGAACTTTGTACCATGATTGGATGTATGTTTAAAGTCACCAGCATTTGGAGAGACATTTTAATCACCAGGTTTGCTTGCTTTAGACTTGTATGATGTAAGTCTACCTCAGGGGTTCTGAATCTCTCTCAGTCCAGCTTCCTGCAGAGTTTAGTTCCGACCTCGCTCCAAACACCTGGATGTACTGTCAATTTTAAGGAAACCCAAAGACCTTGATTAGCTGATTCAGGTGTTTGATTAATGCTTGAAATGTTGGGTGAATTCCAAATGCTGTTTTTACGCTCTTGAAGGGCATTGCGGGAAGGGGATGGTACCAAAAAGGAACTAGAAACTAAATCCTCTCATGGATTTTTTTATATGTTATCAAGGCAGCATTCATATTGAAAATAGTGGCAATGTGATGTAATTTTGTGCACTGGTTTCTTCAGTTCTAAATTTTGGTTCTTGAATAGTGCATCGTGCCTGCCCATCATGACCTTTTTTGGAAGCAATATCCTTTTCTTCATAAGTCTTCCTCACATTTCTATTATATGTCACATCAATGTTTCAACAGTCACTGTGTTTGTGCCAAATACGGTTCTATTTATATTTAATATCTTTTTCCAAAATATTCTGCTGACCACAGCAGTGCTGAATCATGCACACAAGCAGAATCCAGCAGAAACAGCAAGACTGAATGTGTCCTTCTATCTGCTGATGTTTTGTTCCATTGAAAGTTTTCAATGGCGAGTATTTCAAAGTCACGCCACACTTCTTACAAAGTTGTCTTTCTTTGCCATAACACATTTGAGATACATATATGACACTTTTAAATATGAAAAATTGTGTGAAAACAAAATTGGGCCAACAGTTTTATTGGATGCACACTCATTTCACGCTGAAAAAAATGTGTAAATGTTAAAGCCATGGAATTCATTAAATATACTGTTATATAAAAAATATCTGATTAAAATATTAGGAGGTGTATCACATACATATTTTGTGAAATAGACCTCAAGATCTCTGCGCTCCGCAAATGAGCCGAGACTTGTGGTACCAGCTCAAAAGGGTAAGAAATCTCTCTCTCGAACGTTCTCTGCTTCAGTTCCTCGATGGTGGAACGATCTGCCTCGGGCTTCACGCTTGTCAGACTCGATCTCTATCTTCAAAAAACACCTAAAAACTCATCTTTTCTGGCTACATCTAACTCACTAACTCACTACTTTTCTAACCTACTCACTCTATCAAAAAAATAAATAAATAAATAAAAATAAAAATTATATATATACTTTTTGTAACTTCGCTCTCTGTGTAACTTGGTAGCATTGTTGTAGCACTTGTTGACCTATTGTTGTATCGGCTATTTTACCGCTTCATTATCTCCTCGACTATTGTAAGTCGCTTTGGATAAAAGCGTCTGCTAAATGACTAAATGTAAATGTAAATGTAAATAAATATAAAAAAAATTCAGTACAACAATTGTCAATGGACTATAGTCAATAATATTTGATTATTTTCCACCAAAACATTTTCCACACAGATTTTATCAAGCCACCTTAAATATTTTTATACGGGATAGGCTAATCATAGGCTAAAAGTGGTCTAATAACCATTTATAATTATTTTTAGTTATATTAATATTGTTTTAATATCATGCAGATGGTATTTACATTTACATTTACATTTAGTCATTTAGCAGACGCTTTTATCCAAAGCGACTTACAATAGTCGAGGAGACAATGAAGCGGTAAATAGCCGATACAACAATAGGTGAACAATAGGTGGTATTAAATATTACTTTTATTGTATGCTGAAAAAAGGTCTTTCACAAAATGATTTCATTAAATTAACAATTTGTTGGTCAATTCAATTAACATTTTTTTGTTTATTTTAAAATTCTGTTTTTATTCAAAACAATGTGACAAAGAAGTAGTTTTAATGGGATCAAATATAGCTAGGTATCATTGCTCTAAACATACGTTCTATTATATAAACAATTTGTATAAAAAAATATTTTAAGTTTCATATGAAGTTAATTAAGAAAAGTCTTTGAAGTAGTTTTTTCATTAATACGCAGTAGTATATGCTACAGCACATATATGTCAATGAATAAAGTGAGTGAGTATGTTTAAACTGTTTCAGTTATAGTTCAGTTGAGAAATTCAGATATTTCTTTTTTTATTACTTATATACAGGAATAAAACCATTTTGAAGTACTTCTGTAAGTGGTTTAGGCACAGAATGTGGTTTGATTACCAAATTGACTGAATTACAGATTTAAATGCACAATGTAAATTTTAAAGTATATCAATTGTACTTCAAACTCTACCACCTCTGAAGAACACACGAGTTAAAATGTAAAGAGTGGATCAAGAATTTATATAGATTTTTCAGATGAGATTAGATGAGAGTAACTCTTGACGGACACAATGGAATGTTGGAGGTGTGATACTGGTATGGGCCGCAATTATTAAAGAAGAGCTAGTTGGAGCATTTCGGGTTTAAATCAACTCTTAAAGAAGGCACTTTCTTCACGCAGTGGTACAGGAAAAAGACTGCATCTTTCAAGACGACTTTCAGTTTTATGAAAGACAATCCTCCATCACATGAATCACAGTACTCCACCGCATGGCTGGCCAGTTAAGGCCTAAAGATGAAAAACTAATAAAATGGCTGACTTCTTCACCTGACTTTAACCTTTTTGAGAACTTTTGGGTGTTCTAAAGCAGGAAATTTACTGTGAAGGTAAACAGTACATCTCTTTGAACGGTGTCGAGACGCTATGGTTGAAGCTACATAAAAAGTTTATTCTGAACAGATCAAAGAAACTGTCTGTGAATGGAAGGGTTGTGACTGTTATCGAAATGAAGGTTGGCTATATTGGTAACAGGCTTTTTTTAAATTTCAGAAATCTTTTTATTGTAAACTTTGAGTTTGTTTATTTTTCTCACTTTAACAGTTGAAAATAGAGAAGTGAGATGGTAAAATCTTTGTTTTTCATTTAGTTTTATAAAAGTTCTGTACTCTAATAGTTGCCTAATAATGGTGTTAATGTAGATTCCATTCCAGCGTACGTACACACACACACACACACACACTGTGAACACCGACCCGGAGCAGTGTTAAGAGAGTGCGCTTTTCATACTGTTCAAGTCAGCTTGGCCCCGCCTACGTTATAACGATGAATAAAAAAATTGTCCAGAAGCTGAAATGCAGAGATCTAGGCTCTAATAGTTCTCTTTTTTTATTTCCAGCCCCCCTCATGTCAAAAAACTCTCAAAATGCTTGTCACAGTTGCGAAATACACAAAATTTAATCCAATCTGATTTTTTTTTACAGACTAGAATTTCGGTGCAGTGTGCAACGTGATAGACACAACAAGAGGTGGGATTTTTTTTCGCTGGAAAAAGTCATTACTGAGTGTGTAATTACCTTAAGGCTAAAAATTGTCAAAACCTCACATCTCTCAGTAAAACAAACACCATGCACTCTGTGAGCTTTATTAGGGCCCGAGCCCAAAAGCCTATTATATTGTGAAGAATTTTCCTTTTTTCTAAGGTTTCGAGGCATTTTTGAGGGGCCTCAACATGCTCAACAGGAAGTGAGTTTTTTTAGGATTGTTTAAAAAGTGCCTGTGCCACCAACTGCATGCACCATTGCCACCTCTCTCAAATGTTAGTCTAAAGCCCGGCAGAAGTGTCTGAAATCTACAGCTTTTAACAATTTAGATTGGACCTAACACGTAAACACTCATGCCCTTTACATTGCTTTCAAAGAGTACCCATGTAGTGGTGGCACAGTAGTGGGAGAACCAGCCGTCACTGCTTGCAGCTATATTTAATCTTCAGATGCCATAGCTGTGATAATAATATATCTCCTTTTTTAAAATACGTTCTTTTTTTTTAAAAAATTTAAATTTAAAATAAAATGTCTTTATGAGGTCTGAGGAGACACCCACCACATTGGTCAAATGTGAGTTTGCATTGCTTGGTTGGGTAAACTTGTGAAAGAGGTTGAAAGGGAGGTGGAGTTGAACACTGATGAAGACGATGGGAGTCATTTAAGCCCTGACATTTCCACACCCACTCTTATACACGTCTCATCTCTCTCTCTCTCTCTCTCTCTCTCTCTCTCTCTCTCTCTCTCTCTCTCTCTCTCTCTCTCTCTCTCTCTCTCTCTCTCTCTCTCTCTCTCTCTCTCTCTCTCTCTCTCTCTCTCTCTCTCTCTCTCTCTCCTCTCTCTCTCTCTCTCTCTCTCTCTCTCTCTCTCTCTCTCTCTCTCTGAGATCCATCTCTCTCTCTGAGATCCATCTCTCTCTATCTCTCTCTCTCTCTCTCTCTCCATCTCTCTCATGTGCCTGCTCATGTGTCTTGTCTCTGCTTTATTCTCATGTTTGTTTTTGCTTCCTCATTAAATCGGGACACCCGCTTCAAACAGCGATGACATAAATGAACGTTTATGTTCCTGGGCTCATCTCATTATTTCTTGTCTTGTGGAATAGTTAAGCAATATCCCACTAGTAAGAGCGCTGTAGTGACTTTCAGCTCAATAGTATTATTATTGTATAAGCAAACTGAGCTCATATAAAATATCCATGAATTGTAAATGGTTAATTTGGTTTTGATGGTTTATGAACGTGAATTGTCAAAACCTAATTTACAATTCAATTGCGTCTCTGCGCACTGTGCACCACACTTTATTGTGTATTGCTATAAATGCTAATGTAGTATTTATTACAATAATAGCACGAAGTAAGAGAACATAAACAATTATGCTGCTGTCCATCACTTTTATATACTCATTCATGGTGTTTGATTGGTGAAGTTTGTGATGTTGGTTTAATGGTGATAATTAGTCATTGTTTTGTGCTAGAATTACAATGTTAATGTAAAACATACAACATCTTTATAAAACTTCTGTGGAGTGAAGAAAGAGTGCAATTATGGAGTTGTGCAGATTAGAAATTAAGTTTTTTGTAGACCAACTCTATTGGTTCTCTGTATGAAACATTCTTCAAAAATCTTTCTGTGTTTATCGGAACAAAATACATGAAACATATTTGGTTTAGAATTTTTTTAGGAAACCTTTTAAATACGTGTTCCTTAGGGATTTGTGTCCATGTTACATTATAGGTAATATACATGAAATGCGATGTTATGTCCTTGTCAATGGAAGTAAGACACAGTAAAGCTTGATAAATCATGAGCAGTTTATAATTGATGTGTCACAAAATAAAATGGAAAAATATTTTGAGGGGTTTGATATCCACAGACCTTATTTTAACCAAATAACCATTCAAAAAACCAATTGACTGGGGGCGATGAAACTAGACGTGTTTTGTGCTTAAACTTGCTAACAGGTTTTACATACAAAAATACAAAATCCCATAGGACCTGTACTAGCAAAAAACATTATTAAAGCCCCTCCTCAAAATCCGAAATGTCACTGATGTAAAAGCTAACCATACTAAAACGTACGAATAATGTTGGAAAATAGTGACAAAATCCCAGAACATTGTGTTATTTTAACTCCAATATAATTTTCAAGTAACTTGTGGCTTGAAAGCTACAATTTCAAAGAAGCCTTCTAAACAATTTTATATAAAACATATATGTTTATACAGAGGAATGAATGCTTTCAGACCCACACTGCTATCTATACGCTGTGCACTGTGGTATCTTCTCCTCCTTCCCCTTTGCCTTTCATGTCCTCTCATCTTTGCAATCCCCTTGCATTATTAATCTGGTTTATCACCACACAAGGGGCTCTCGTCAACACCAGCTAATTTTAGTGAGGGACAAGAGAAAGCTTTGTGATAAAGTGAAAAGCTGCAAAGTATATGTTGAGATGTGTGTGTGTGTGTGTGTGTGTGTTCAAGGGCTAAGAATTGTTTTCCCCTCGACAACCAAACCGCTTTTAAATGCCAGGTTTTTATCTCTGCCTCGTTTTTCTTTTATTTCTCTCTCCCTTCTTCCACATGTTTTCTCTATATCTTTCACTTTTTTGTTTCTAAGAATATTTCAATTTGTCGATGCTCATCCGAGCTGGCATGTACTGCTGCAGTCGATCGGCTTTACGGTGACAGGCATGTCAGTGCAAAACAGTAGGGGTCTTGTTTCTTTGTCTTGCCAATTATGCTCTGGCTGGCTGTGTGCTTCACTACTGCAGATAGCGCTTCTGAATCATATCGAATGGTATGTTTTATTAATTGGAACGTCTGCGAAATATTGACCCTGGTATTTGTCCAACCTAATCGCGTTTGCCGTGTCTCCCAGCGGCATGTAAATAATCCCAAATCAGCTTTAATGAGTTAGGAGAGAGTTTGAACTGCCTGCAAGCAGAAAGCGTGGAAGATTTGAGGTTACACAAAGGAGGCCGAATTCAATCGCGTTAGCTCCACGATGTGTGTTTGCAAGAAAATGCAGCTGTAAAGGAAGACAAGAACAAGAGGCATCCCGTTTGTGTGTGCATGTTCTTGTGTGGGAGTGCGTTTTGTGAGCGAGAGAAAGAAAGTGTTTGATGACTAACTCATTTGCTCTATGATGCCATCATTAACATTGATATTCTAATTGATTTCAACGGCCAATTGAAGAAAACATCAGACAGAAGAGAATGTGTCCATGTGGGTGTGCAGGCATATTTTTGTGCAATTCTGTTAATATATGTGAATCATTCGGAAGGTCATAACTAGGTGCGAAAGTCCTGAAACATACTCAAAGGTCAACTCTACCAGTTCCTGAAAATGGAGTCATTTGTGTGAGAACACGTCATAGACTGTTAAAAGGTTAATTCCTGTTATCACCAAATTGGAGTCATTTTCACATTTCCACAACTGTCCTTTTTCAGCAGATCTGGGATGCATACTCTTTTTTTGTTTCATCTTACGTTCCCCTGACAAATGACTCCCCGCACATGCCAGTGACATGTAACATTAGGCCTAATCTTCTGGGAGATGGTAGGGATAGATTTATCGTTCATCTCAACCGGTGACAGCTTTTTAATTTTACGTTAGCGTTCCAAACACGGACTCAGCACATTTATGCATATAAGATTCATGAGCACATTAGAGCGATCAATAATGTATAGCATGATGAAAGAAAGCAAAAGGGGATGAACCGGCGTTTAAAATGTATTAATACAATATGGCTCGATATGACATTATGGCATTTATACAACAATGCGATGGCACAAGCGTAGTTTTAAATCACAGACAACCTCTCAGTATCTATTAAACCAATCAGATTTTTAGAGAAATTTGGGAACTACTTTTTTCACGCTGAATTCAAGAATTCACCTTGTCAAACAATTCACCGTCAAACATGCCTCGTTCAAACAATTACAGTAATGTTAAATGTTATTTGTGAGTGAATGAGGTCAGTCACAAAGGGCTCTGTCATTGTCTGGTGATAAGAAAGTTGGATTTGTAAGCAGAAGGTTGTGGGTTTAAAATCCACTGCCGGTAGACAATGACTGAAGTCTCCTTGAGCAAGACATCTTACCCCATTTGCTCTGTAGAGATAATTGGCTACTGCATAATACTTGTAAGTCGAAAGCGTCTGCCTAATGAATAAATGTAAATGTGTTGTAATTCTCTGCTTTTTGTATTAGTGTTTAAGTACTTAGTGCGGAGTGATTTTAACAGTGAAGAGGTTCCCATGGTGTCTCTGCCCGAATATTGCATTGCTCTCAGCCAATCAGCTTCGAGAACCAAAAAGATCTGTTGTATAATTTGAAATAAATACATCTTAAAAAGTGGGAAAAAAGTTATTGTACTGGGATGCAGAAAACCTTGCTTCATGTAGGGTGCATCACGCATATTGCTGATGCCAATGTAAGTGCTTCTTGGTATTCCATTAGTGAATGTGTATAGGCTGAGAAAATGCGTTTGACTATGTGCTACACAAAATGACTGAGGTGTAACATCAAAGTACCTCATAGACAGTACTTGAATGTCTGCAGCAATTGGTATGTGTAGTGTTGCATAAGCTGATCGAATCCTAAGTGAACAGTATTCAGGTCACGTGACCCCAATGTGCTGAATAGAAAAAAAGAGCAGTCAAGTCGTAAACTTCAGGACAGTTTAGTGGTTCCAAGTGAGGGAGGATGAATCCAGCAACTAAGGTTAGAGATTTAAGTATTAATCAGATCACATTAAATATCTTTGACGATTCAGTTATTCAATAAAATGTATTATGTAAAAATATTGCACAGCTGAATATTATGAAGGGTCTGTATGAAAAAGGACCAAAATAAACACATATACACTATTTACGAGATGGGATGAAAAGTCAGTTGATTTGTTGTGAAAGTCAGTTTACAAACATTGAATTGGAAAACATGAAACATGTGATCATCGTCATGCGGTGAAACTGTCAACTCATGAAAAGCTGTGTCGTCATCACAGCTTGATACAGTTGCTCCTGAAATGTTGACTGTGTTGACTGAGTGAGCAGACTGTTCTCGAAACACTGTCATCCTTCTTTGAACTTCACTTCATGTGAACTTCACGTAGCGTCTATGCTGGTTCAAGTCGGAGACAATTTCTAACCAGCATGTTTCATGTTGGCAGCTGATGGGCTTTGCCACATGAAGTCGAACACACCCATTGTTGCTGATTAAACCAATTTTACAGCACAATTTTAAAGTGTTTATTCTATCATCAGTAACTCACCATCTTGACTTTTCAAAGATTTGAAATTTAAATACTGTTTAAAGCTTTTAAATGTGTAAGAAAAAGTAAATCAGATCTGAAGTATCTTAATTAAAATTCACCAAAAATATTAGGTGTTTATTGCAAACATATATGTTAATTCTTTTTTTTTATATTTGTACATTTTAGAGAAATTATCTGTTGGATTTTTAATCAATTAATTTAATATTTTCCAGTGAAAAATATATTTAATGTTTTTAAAAGATTTTTGTAAGTTAACTCTTTATTTTTGTGATATTAACTATGCCACATTAATTATTCTACAATGTGTATGCTTTTTTCTGCAAAAACACAAAAATATATTTTTAAGAATGTTGGTAACTGAAAAACATCTGAACGGATTTACTTCTACTATATTCAGCCCACTGCTAAACCCTAAAGCCAATAGAAACTTCACCTGGGCTGTGTTTACCATACAATGACATTAAACGCTGGTTAACCACCATAGTATGATATATCTTTTAAGAAACTAACAAGCTACTCATGACTGGTTCTGCAAACCATTGTGAGTTTGTCGCACATTTAACGTGGTTTATCAAAATAGTTGGTGACATCACGTATGTGGTAATACCGTCTTCTTTATAATCAAGCCAGATCGATTTCACATCATATTATTTCTGTAAACAATGCCCATTGCGCCTGAAAATGTTTTTTGAATCATTATTTTGCTCTTTGTCGTGTTATTTAACGATATTTAACTCATTCACAAGTTTCCTCATAAGTCATTCGGCACAGAAATTTCCCAGGGTGCTAGAGCACGTACGGTCAGGCACATGCACACTTAAAAGAAAATAACGCTTTTCTTTCTTGAAAAACTAAACAATGTAAAATAAAGATTGCATATATTTAGAATGATTATATAGAATGCAATGTATGTTGCTTGCGTCTTCCTGCTCAGAATCATGATGAAAGTCTACACCTGTAGTTCAAATCAAGCAACTTTATGATGCTGTTTGCACATGTTTGTTGGAGCGATGGTTTTGGGAAACACTTAAATTGCAGAACTATACTAAAACAACACAACTCACGACCGAAGTTGGCTAACGATGATTTTGGGAGACCCACCCCTGTTCAGTTACCAACATTCTTCTAAATATCTTCTATTGAGCCTTGAAAAGAAAGTAAGACATACAGGTTATTGCCATAATGATGGAAAACATATATATGTGGGGTGAACTACTTTAAATTATGGTAAAAAAGATAGTCTGTGATAAGCAAAATAAAGGGTTTTCCTTGATAAATCCAATTATATAAACCGCATCATAAAAAGCGATCCATACATAAATATGCAGCCAAACATGATAAGGTTGCACATCCAAACATGAAAAACCCAGAATAACCCAATGTCGAAACTGGCATTTTGGCCATGTGCCATATGACCTACAAAGTGAACTCTGACCCGTCATTTCTCTTCCTTTATCTCAAAATAAAGCCCTGACCCCATCTGTGGCCAAAACTGACACTTATTACAGTCCTCCACCAGGGAAACAGCCCACCGCTATCTCTCTGAGAAACACAGACCCGAGGTTGCAAGGCCTCACTTCAGTCTGTCATTGCTGCGACCCGTATTTGAGTTTGTTTATAAGTGGTGAGTGTATTAGCGGGAAGGCGGATTTGAGAGTCGACTGTATTTTAAACAGCTCTGTGGACGTGGCATGCATTTGAGTTGTACGCTTATATGTGTGTATCTTATGTGTGTGAGTGTTTTTTGTTAGAGGTACCTGAAGAGCACCTGCAGTCTAATGGAAAGTGGTGTGCGGTTGCAGTGATGTTGTACATTGACGCAGCCGGTGGCGTTCACCTTCAGATGGGGTCATGCTCAGCCTTCGTACAGAGCCTGTAATAACTGGATCTACGAGACTGGTAAAAACGCTGGCACAAAACAAGCTTGCGGGGGCTAAAACAGAAAAACTAACGTCATATACAGCTGGAGTCTCTTTGTGTATGTGAAGAAAGCGGCCATTGATCGAATTTTAATTGGTTTCTGGTTTTTCCCCTACAGCTTTTGTGTAGAGAGATTCAGGCAGATGTCAATTAGTCTGCGGTAAGCTGGCACAAAGTGGGCAAGTGTGACTTTTCTGGAGATGATACCCTCTTCACCTCTCTAGGAACAGCTGGCCGTTGTCAAAAACCTCATTAGGCAAGTGGCGTGATGCAGAGCTGTTTCGTCTAGGTCAATGTGACACAAACACGCACAGTTTTTATGCTACTTTATGCTCCAGCACACATTTCTGAGCTCTCAGGGTTTTCTTTTGATCCTTAGTAAACAAGACTAAATAAATCGTACTGTCAGACGCTTAACACATTTCTATATTTGAAAGCAATGTTGACCCCCGAAATTAAAAACAGATTTTTGGATGAACTATTAGTTGAATGCTAAAATGTTTTGAATGCCTGTTGGAGTGCAAGACTTAAAAGGAAAGCAGTCGGAGAGGATGGAAGGATAGAAGCTAAACTCGCTGCAGAACTGCCTCTGGCCTCTTCCCTATCTGGCCAATACTAGTACCTTCAATTCCATTGTGTATACTAACCCAAACGACTTCCATTTCATCGTCTGAACCCCACCTCTCATGTCTCTCTCTTTACTTTGTCTTCATGAAGAATAGGAATTTGACTTGTGCAGATAGGGGTGGAGTTTTGAATTGCATGAATGTAAAGTGTTTTACGCTTATCAAACAGTTGTGTGGTAAAAGAATGACACAGCAGGTTGATACTGAAATGTCATGTTTCGTAGATTTGTATTTATATTGTACTTGGATTTTTATTTATATTTACCTTAATTTAAATTGTAATGCTACTGTACATGTCCGAAAGTGTTTATTAATTAGTGTTCATACATTTTAAAAATCACATAAAAATCTTTCATGTTTTATTCCCTTTCTTTAAACATATATTTGTTTCTTTCTTCCGTAGGAAAAAAATGAAGATATTTTGTAGAAAGTTGGTAATGAACAGCTCTGCCATGACTCTTCTATTGTATGAACACAACACCAATGCAGGTGGGTGCCAGTCAATTTTCTTCAAATTGTCACCTTGTGTGCTCTTAGGAAGAAAATTAGTCATTTGACGAGGTTTGAAATTACAAGAGGACATAATGATGACATAATCTATATTATTTTGTTAAATTTGAAAGGAATAGAAAGGAATATTTTATAATGTATTCAGAATTCTTTTTAACGTTTCACCGGTGTTCTACAAAAGCAGATATTTTGAAGAATGTCTTTGTTGTTTTGTGCTAGTGTAGTTCAACTACAAACTTTCTGCAAAATATCTTCTTTTGTACATAAGAAAGAAACTCTTATTGGTTTCAAATGACAAGATGGTGAGTAAATAATGTCAATTTTTATTATTGGGCAAACTATCACTTTAAAACAATAGCTTACCCATAAAATTATTTTATCATCATGTGTTCCCATTCATGCCATTCATATGTGTACCACCAAATACATTTTTAGAAATGTCTCAATGGTTTTGTGTCCATATAATGAAACTCAAGTGGTGCCAGTGTATTTTGGTTACCAACATTCTTCAAAATATATTTTTGTGAGTTTTTAAGAAGAAACTCATACAGGTTTAGAATGAAAAGATAGTGGGTAAACAATGAGAACATTTTCACTTCCGGAAAATATGAAAATATTCTATAATCACATAAAGAGCTCTTTTCCAAAACAAGATAAATCCATTTGAAGAGTTTAATGATTATGATGTTTTTACCTGGACCCATACATTTAGTTAATATCAATTTATACTTTAAAAATTGTGTGTTGGCTCAGTCTCATCATGTTAATTTTAAATAATACAACATCATTTTACATTAAAAATTAAAGTTTTTTTTCAAAATGCTACAAATCCATCCTTTTTTGTTGTAAAAATCTTGCTTTATGTCTTACAAAACAACAAAACAGGATGACAGAAAATGAATGACATCAAGGTCTCTGACTATAATTAAATATATCAAAAAATTCAAATGTCCAGTCTAACATTTTTTACCCTCGGGTGAAGTTCTAACTTGGTCATCCAGACCATGAATAGAGTTTAAAGAACACATTTTGAAAGATTGAACACAAACAAACACATCAAAGCTCTGCCATGTTGATTGCCATTTTCAAAGTATGATTGGTCGAGAGGACATATCACATTTACACTAAAAACAGGTTCAGAATTTATAGCGTTTTGGAAAAAACTGCATCTTGCAGTAAATTTTTAACAAGAAAAGATAATGATTTGATAAAACATTGACGGAGCAGAGAATATGTTCATTGCAACACAAAATGGCATGACAAAATAATTTATTAAAAATATGGCACTTAACCCCTTTTTGGGAAAGAGCTCTTCACATGTCAGCTTTTCATCTGTGTCCCACAAAATCAGATGTTTTGTGATATCTCTTTTTATTGTTTTGTGTCCCTACAATAGAAATCAATTAGCGCCGGTATTGTGTTGTGTGAACATTCTACAAAATATCTTCTTTTGTGTTTTTCAGAAAAAAGAAACTGATAGAGGTCTGGAATGATATGACAGGGAGTAAAGTATACACCCAAAAAGCAAGGATGAGTTAAAAATGAAACAGTTAATATCTGTAAGTGCATACATAATACAGACATTTTATTGCTTTTATACAGTAGTTGCCTGAATTGTGTTGTGTTTTATACTGGATATAATTTAACATTGTCATCGATATCACCAAAGTGGCATTTATTGCGCTTATTTACTCCTAAACTAAGCTCAATCTTTATTGTGGGTATAAACCGACTCACTGTGTATTTTGTTCTTCTTTCAATGAGACACCTGAGCTTGTTTCTCTTTTACAAGTTTTGACAGTTTGAGTGGCAATTTCATCTCCCTTTTCATTACCGTTAAGAAGTGAAAAGGCGAGAGATTCATGCGGTATGTCATTTCAATCAATTGACCGCCTTTTACTTTTTAGCAAGTCATAATTTCTTTTATGGATTTAATCAAAGCGACATTGAAATCCTTTTCAGTAGCCCTGGTTGGGAAACACTGGACTAAACTAAGAATGCCCGACGTTGGCCTTCACTTCATCGAAACTCTTACTGCATTCGGCTTCCTACCTTTGAAGTGAAAGTGCCCGTCAAGAACAAAGCCACCGTAATGGCATATTCAGCATCGTGGATAGGGAAAATGTCCGGAATGACATTCAATGTCACTCCTCTAGAACAACTTTCAAAAAGGTTTCTGGTCCCTTGAGTAAGGCCCTCTTGTCTCTGAGGTTTGGCTCATGTCCAGATGTTACGCCGCTCACACTTTTATGTCGTCCTGGGTTCACGCATCGGCCATCCTTATAAAGTCATTTAGCTTTTTGGTATGCATTGACCAACTACGCTGTCGCAATGTTAATCTTTTTATTTCTCACATGCTCTGAGCATCTTAAGGCAATGGTTTCAGTTGGAGAAATCCTGCAGTCTGGAGGGGCCCGGCAGAACTCTGCAATACTTTCACACCCAAGCTTGAAAGCCATGAAATGGCTTTACCTTTTGCCTTCCAGCATCACAATCAAACATTTCAGCAGGTACTGGAACAGTGTCCTATGGGGCGTCGCACCTCGTGGTACATACATCACTGGGAAAAACAGACGGAATCAACAAGGCCACGGGTCCCTAGGGGCCGAATGCAGGCCTGATTGCATTGTAGAGAGACTCCCCTGTCACCTCGCAGCTCCTCTCCATTGTAGGAGTGTGTGAAGTGTGTCATGATGATCCACTGGTTGGCTTCTATTAAATCCTAGTGCCTTAGACAGATTTAGCCAAGTTGTCATTATACATGACACTACACCCTGCGGGCGAATCGCACGAAAGCTCAACAATCTTCAAACATGCTGCCGTAACTGAAAAAGTGTCACAGGAAGTGTTGTAAGACAGTTGTTAAGAAAATGATTATTATTTCAATGATTTTATGATATCTTCAAATCGTTTATTCATTAATATGCATAATAGTCTTTTCATGTATCCAACATTTATCAGTATGGACAGTACATTGAGAGACTCAAGCAGTGACATCAGCAAACAGAGGCCATGATAAACAATTATAATGTTATTGGATTTTACAACTTTATGTTAAGTACTTTCATGTCGAAAAATTTATTTGGCCCTGTTTTTTTCATGAGGTGCTTTAATACAGTAATTAGGACTAAATCAATATTTTGCTTTCTTTTCAGCATATTGGTTTCAAAGGCCATGAATAGTGATTGTTAGTAATATTTTCCTTTTTGAAATGCATTGCATTCACCAATAGATTTAATAATGGCTTTATTTGCTTTGCATGGTTAATAAATTAATAATTTTAAAGGGACAATTCACTTTAAAATTACTATTCTGTCAGTATTTTTTCACTCTCATGTCATTCACATTATGCACACGTTTTTTTTTCAGGAACACAAAGGGAGATATTTGGAGAAATGTCTCATTGGTGTTCATACAATGACAGTCCAAGAATTAAAGCATTGGATCTTAGGAGTTAGTAGAGAACGGCGCTGTGATTTATAATTGAACAGAAATTAATCATTATGTGTAGTTTTTGTGTTTATGAGTCATTTGATGCGTCTGCAATAGTAATCCTATTGCTTGCTTAAAAATCATGGTTAGATTAGGGATTTATTCACCCTTAAAACTGAACAAAACATATTCTGAGAAATGTCTCAAATGTTTAATCCCCGTACAATGGAAGTTAGTGGGTGTCAATGTTGTGTTGATAACTAACATTTTAGAAAATATAATCTTTTGTGTTTTGCAAAAGAAAGTGAGTCATACAGGTTTGAAGTGACATGAGAATAAGTACACAATGTAAGAGATTTAATTTTGGGGGAAACTTTCCTTTTAAGCACACTAAACCTCTAATAAGAAACCCTTAAAAAGCACTGCCTCCTAGTAATATTTCTTTCCAAGTCTAACAAAACCACTCATTTCAGATCACTTGTAATTTGCAGACTGTTTTATGAACCAGAGTACATTTTAACCTTATTTGAAGTTCTCAGTTAGTCTTCCTCCAAATACATTCAACTGAGAAGGTGCATCATACAAGGTTTGCCTGCATTTGTCATACCAAAGTCATCAATATTGTGCATGACTGCATGTAAAAATTATCCTTTTGTCAAAACGCTCAGAGTATACAAACAGTATCAATACCATCTACCACACCTGAAACATCTCAAACCAAAGCTGCTTAAACTGAACAGACGAAAGAAATCTTAAAGATTTGACCGAACGCAATCAAAAATCATTGTCAGATTTACAACTTCTCAAATTCATCACATCAGACCTCAGTCATGCAATGCAATGTGATTCTGACTGAAAGAAGATTTTCCAACGCACTTGACAACATTTTCAGCGTTTGATGCTGCATGTAGAAAACAGCGGGTGTGAAATCAGGACATCTAAATGGGGAGGGGGAACATAAAAGGACTGTAAATGGGGAAGAAATCGCTTGGCTTTGCAGAACGGTACTTCTTAAGCAGACTATCCTGGAATATAATGGCTACCTGAGAGGGATAAAAGATTGAATGGTTTTGCGTTTTAACGCCAAATGGTTTTGCGTTTAACGCCATCAAGAGCGTTTTCAAAAAGAGTGAGTTCTGACAAGACATCAGCTGCGGCAAAGCTAATGTTCAGTGCTAATAAGAAAGCTTTACAGGCTTGGAGTAGTCATCTTGTTGCTGACAATATTTACATAGCCCCCTGTAGTTTTCCAAACTAAGTGATGTTACAGCACTGTTCATTTTTCAGGCTAATTAATCTCACCACCTGGCAGACAGAAACAAAAGCTTTGCATTTTATTGACCCATTTCATTTTCTTGAGTCAGGAGAGAAGAAGTGCTGTGATTTGTAAATGAATAGAAATGTTTATTTTGTGCAGTTGTTGTGCCAAACATTGTACACTACCTATTTTGGGATACTTGAATGAAAAGTTTTTAATAATTTTTAAATTCTTTTTATCTGAGGGTTTATGTATAAAAGTCTGAAATTAGTTTCAGAGACAATAATCTAAATTAAGAAAAATACATCTTTTTTTAATTACAAAACTTTCGTAATAAAAGATGTTTTTGAAATGGATTGACTTTGGCTTAATATTCAAGAAAGAATAGCCAATAAGACGGCAGAATAGACAGGGACTTAAAATTCAAGAAGCTGTTTGAAAAACTGTACAAGAAAACATTTCTGCCTAGTCGAAATGTGACTACACTAAAGATGTAGACACTAAAAGATATGTTTGATTTTAGTTGTAAAATCTTTGTTAAAACATACACTCTTAAAATATTTAATGGGGCTTAGTAAATATCACAAAGATAACAGTCATATTAAGTTAATAATATATTTAAAATCATTATATTTATTTATTTTGGTAAAAAACAGTTAATAATATATATATATATATATATATATATATATATATATATATATATATATATATATATATATATTCTAATATTTGAGTTAATCAGATCTAATTAATCTTTCAATTTCATATACCATTTTAAGCAGCATATTTAATTAATTTATTTGGAGTAAATTGTTTAATTCACATAGTTCTGTTTGTTTTATGTCATCATTTTAATGAGTTTATTATAATTCTAAAATGTGGGGTAAAATGTATACGGTAATTAGTTTCCTTACTACGTTTTAAGACTTATGACAGTAAACAGGTTGTAAATATCCCTATCCATCTATAGTATGTTTTATTACATTGGCAGACTCTTTAATAGTACACAGTGCCTTTAAGATCATTCTTACATGAATTAGACATCAACCCATTGACTTTGGTGTTGTTAATGTCATACTTGTCAATGTCAATGTCACTTTAATCAGTCTGGTATAAGCTATAAGCTATTTATTGCACTAAAAATCTTTTTTTGTTTTGTTTTTTTGTATCTGCACTGTTTGTTCTCTGGTTTGCACTCTATCTGCCATGTGCCTTGCGCTGCTTTGTTTTTTTTTTGTTCTTATTAACCTTATTTTTTATTTTATTGATATTATGTCTTTCTTCACATTCCCTAATTGTATAGTGGTATAGTTTTTTATCTTTTTATCTATTTACTTAGTGTTATCTGTATGCACCGGGGGACTGAGAGTAACGCAATTTCGATTCTCTGTATGTATGTACTGTACATGTGGAAGAATTGACAATAAAGCAGACTTGAACTTGAACTTAAACTTGAACATACCGGAGGAAGACAGACAAAGGTTATTACATAGGGTACTCAAATACCTAATCCTTTGACCAAAAGTAATAGCGATACCTGTCAAGCAGGCAGAATGTGACCGCAGTACTAAATCCTTTCCTCACGTTGCTGAAATGATTCTCTGAGTCTTTAAGTTTCTCTTTAACATCATCCACCACTGTTCACTACTGCACCGTCATCATTTCAGCTCTCGGATATGACATAATCCTCCTCTAGGCCGTGAAAACAATTACACACTGTGCGTCAAAATTTGTCCGGCTAAAGCATCTCTACCAATGTCTGTTATTTCCCATCTTCCTCCCAGAAGTCAATGCCTCATCCTCCTACATGGGCTTTATGGTTGAGTATAATGAGCTGGAAATTAGACAGATCTGTGCTGGATTTTGAATCTCATGAGCCGCCGTGTCTCTATCTGCATCTTCTTCTACTCCATGTTGCCTGGACAACTGCTTTTGAATCATTGTCAGTGTGGGAGAATTAAATGAAAAAATTCTTTGTTCAAAATCAGCTGTTTCCAATGCTGGAGTCTTCTTCGGGAAGATCAAAAGCGAGCAGACGGATTCACAGCTAAAGCAACTGAGCGGGGAAATATTTTCATTATGGACTGCAGGCTAAAGATGTGCAGTAGAGAACGATGCGGACGCTGGAGACGGGGATGAAAACACAATACATCATTACCAGAGCGAGCATTTCTGTGCATGCTAAAATTGCACATGATTAGGAATGATTAATCTGCTTTAACATTTTAATTGTCATTTAAATCTCACAATATATTCACTAAAGACTTTCCAGTCTTCTCTTGTTTATTGAGCGTCATTTTATGAGCCTATAATGACATTACCAACTGCAACGTTACGAGGCCATTATCACTGCAACGTTAATCTGCTACGTGCCAAAACGCTGGCGTTGAAAAAATCAAATATACGTGAAGATCAATTCTGAATGTTAGCTGCTCTCTCTTACCTCACTACAGAATAACCTTTATCACACACACGTTTCACCCCGGGCAATACCAGTACCCCTCTAATAATGGCTCCCAGTCCACCTGTATTATTTATTGTGCTCCTCATAACTGAATTGAACATGTTTTGTTCTTCACATGGGGGAATAGGGGTACAAGAAAGAACATGACATTTAAAGCACATTCTTTAAGTGGAAACATGGGAATCGTCTAGCTCCCTAATGGGAAAAAGAGCTGAGCAACACCTTTGCCCATGGGATGCAATTTTGGGCCATTAGAACATTTTGAGCCCTTTTGATCTTAATCTCTGTGTAAAATATAAGTACTTTTCTAGAAAATAACAGTGCTGTCAAATGCTGAAAGTAGTAAGTGATTTCCAAAAAATTCCGTTTAGATGTGACTTTATTACCGTTATAAAAATAAATATACATTAATGAAATATAAAATAGAAGAAATATGAGTTGTAAATGGGGTGAAAATATGAAAATAATGGCAATTCTTACATATTTTTGTACATATTTTATGTTCCCACTTATAGATTATCATGACAAAAACTAATTCACTAATGATAACAACACAATATCTGTACAAAATAATATTTATAATCAATTATCAGGAACATAAAAAATCTTTAAAAATAAAACCAATTAAATTATCATTTTCTAAAGCTATTGGTCACAAAAAATGACCTTTTTATGTTTTTTATCCGGAATGTTAGTTTTAAAATTTCTGGGGTAGAACAACCATTCTAGAAAAATTGTAAATAGCAGTCAAATATGACCCAGAAAAGATTTATATTTGCAAAATGTATTAAAATTTTTTTACTTATTCTGAGGCATTTAACAACATATTTTGAGAAAGTCTCAGTGGTTTAAGACATACAATAGAAATCAGTGAGGAGGCTCCAATGTTGTTGAACATCTTTTATGTTCACTGGAAGAAAGAAACAGGATATATATATATATATATATATATATAATTATTATTTTTCTGTTGAAAACAATGGGTAGGATTTAGAAGAATATCTGGATTTAAGATTTCTGGGGTCCTATTGACTACCATATTAGAAAAAAAATAAAATGGTAGTCAAAGTTGGCACAGAACTGTTTGCTATTTGCAATATTTTCCCAAATATCTTCCTTTTTGTATACCGGAAAAATGAAATATACAAAAAAATGTCAATGATGCAGCAGAAATCTCAGTTGTTCACATTTTCCCAATGTCTTTCTTTGTGTTTAAATGAACATGGAAACACATATAAGTTTGGAACAATCTGAGGATGAGTGATCCATGAAATTTTAAGTATGAACTCTCCTTTTAACATCACGCTACTGTCAGTACTAATATAATTTAATAGAAAAGTTCCTACATCTTTCAAGTCAATCAAATACATCATTCAAAAACAGCACAACAACTGATTCCTACAAAAGTGCAAAACAACAAAGTGTCAGAAATCAGCAAGAAGTCAAAATGACACAACAGCAGATGGTTTTTTACCCCTCAGGGCCCGGTTCTGAAGTCACAGGCACCAGACACAATGTCATAAACCAAATCCTTTAGGGAGAAAGATGAGAGAAGAAAAAATGATCACTCCTTCTTATTCTGTTGTTCTGATCTGTAAAGATAGATAGAGGCATGTGGGCGTCAGATGTTATTGAGGAATCATTGTACATGTGCCATAGCCGACCTGACCTTGGGTTTGTGGACATTTAATATAAGGATCTATCTCAGGTAATCCGATCACAGGTCAGGTGAGATGCTGTACTGAAATCCATCACCTTTGAGCACTTGTGATTGTTTGTTGAGTTGTACAATCCCAACTTTCAAAAAAAATGTGACCAGATGGAAAAAAAAGGATTTTAATTATATTTAGGTATGTAAAAATGACGTAACTGCTAGTTTAGTCTGTGGTGGATCTGCCTCCTATCACATGCTTGGCAGACTCCATTTGTAATGTAATGGATAGCCCATAACAATATCTAAAGCAATGGCTTTTATGGTGAAGTTCATCTACGAATTAAAATTCTCTTATCATTTAATCATCTTTATTTCATTACAAACTTGTATGACTTTCTTTCTTCTGCAGAGCATAGAAGAAGGTATTTTGAAGAATGCTCATGACCCAACAACATTGGGTCCTCACTGACCTCCATTGTTATGTAATCAAAACCACATTTCTTAAAATATCTTGTTTTATATATTCCGTTATCCCTTTAGTCTATAAAAAAATATTATTTTTAAATCATAATAGAGAGCATATTTTAAAATGAGTTAATAAATCTAAAAAAAGTTTAAAAACAGTGTGTTTTGATTTGTTCCACAAAAAAACAACACTGAGGTACTTTTCCCTTTATTCTGACCTGCAGAAATAACACTGCAAAAGATAACAAAAGCAATTTTCCACATCCATCACTGGCATTCATATCTTATCTGTCTATTTTTCTTTATCTTCTGCTCAGAAACTCTGAGTAAAAGACTTTTCTTTAGTTTAGTGACCTCTCATTTACGCTGTGTGTTACCAGCTTAATAAGACATAAGCTCTTTATATTGTGTTTCAGAAAGTATTTTATCCACTGCTGGCAGAAAGCATTGGAGTGAATTACTCACCAATTCCAACATGTCATTGAATCAAATGCTATTTTAAAACATATATTTAACTATTGCGTATGTTTTACAACATCTCGCAAAGGCAGCGATTAACTAGATGTTATCGAACTTAACGAATAATAGCTTTGTTTGGAGAGAATTTTACTAAAGATCTAAAGGTCCCTGGTTGGTTCCTGTGTTTCTGTAGGCATGCTGCTGTCCGATGGCTCTCGCTGCCGCCTTTCCCTTTACAGCGCAGTCGTGACCTAGTGGTAAGAGAATCGATCTTGTGATCACAAGGTCAGCGGTTTGACACCCAGGGCCGACAGGTAACAACTGACATGCCCTTGAGGCAGGCACCTTACCCCCGGGTGCTGCGGTGATAGCTGCCCACTGATCCAGATGTGTGTGTTCACGATTTGTAGTGCGTGTGTTTCACTTCTCACTGGATGGGTTAAATGCAGAGGCGTGTCACTTTCATTTTACTTTACTTTCAAAAGTAAAATTATCTTTCATGCATTTCAAAATAGTGGCTGCCAAAGTCTAACAAAAATATGTCATCCATGGGTTTTTAATATAATGATTTTAAAGACGGTTTTGTTCTTACAGAGATATGAAAAAGAAAGCTACTTTTGTTTTCAGTTTATTTAAACTGATATAACTCTGAACTGATGGAGTTACAGGGTGGTGCTCAACCTTAGTAGAATGTCTCGCTGACCTTCAAACGAGTGAAAAGCTTATAGCTATTGAGACTTTTACAGATGGATTCCAACCTTGAGAAGCCTGCTGTAAAGATACTGCCTTTCACAGCTAAATTACTTTGTGAGTCTGTTGAATTACCATATAATGTATGTATTACACGTGATCTGTAAAATCGGTTTGCTAACTTTATGTATGGCCACTTGTGAGTTTTATTTTAGTCGACCCATGCATTTTTTTTAAAGAGACCCTTGTTTGGGTATAAAACTGTTAGTGATTGTTTTGTTTGATTAAATCTTCAAATAACGCAATATTAGTTGTATTTTTCCTTGTTGCTTCATGACTTTTTTCATGTCTGAAAACTGACTTTTTTAAACCCTGCCTCAAAGTGTACTTTGATTGGTCAAACGGTCTAGTCTACCGTTTAATTCGGCTTTTGGTTAATGCTTCATCACTAATGATGAGGTGACATCTTGTGAATCTAGTTACTTCTGTAACGGATGTCTAACGACACATCACATAAGTAATTGGATGACTACAATCCTGACGTTTGCTATAGTCCGAGAAATCTGTTTTCCTTTAAAGACGATAACTATCTTTATCATGAACTTTGTTATTTGTAACATCACAGATCGCTTACAACTACTAACACACACAACATAAAGAACTTGTAAAATAATGTTTAAAATCTGACAGTCTCTTCAAAACTTGTGACCAGATTACTCAAAATGGATTTTAATACCATGTATAAATGTGAAAATAATATTGCTGCCAGAGTTTTTTATTAAAACACATTTATATTTTACATTCTTGAAGAGGGGTAGGCACTTAAAATGGGAAATTCTGTCATCATTTACTCACCCTCATGTCATTCCAAATGACTTTATTCTGTAAAACATAAAAAGAGATTATTTGAAGAACGTTCATGCTCCAACAAAATTAGGGCCCATTATGCATTTCTTACATGCTTTGATTGTGATATAAACTATGATCATGATGATTGTTTAGTCCAAATTAAAAAATATTGTTTTACTTTTTTGGAAGAAAAAGTAAAAAGTAATCATAAATAAAAAAAAATACAATTTAAAGTCTGGTAAGCGATGTTTTGGCATATGGCTACCCTATGCTGAATCCTAACTCCAGTTAATTTGTTGATCCCATTCACCTCTCGCCAACCTAAAAATTATATTCTTTTATATAAAACGTAATATAAAAAGTATAATAATACAATTTTAATGAAAAAATAACATTAATATTACAACTAACACTAAAAAAACATTTATGAACCGTATTCTTCAAAATTTTGTTTGGGTTCATATAAAAGGTGAATTTTTCATTATGGTGGCCTGTCATTGCCCTTATCAAGATCAATTGTTATTTTACGCATTTAATGACACACCTACATTCAATTAATTAAAATTGTGGTTTGATTCGTTTTTCCTCCTTTCTACATGTGATATCCTGTGACATTTTTCTACTGAATTAGATGTTTTAACGAACGATGATCAACTCATTACAAGTGTCACTACTGTAAATCAAAATTGAAATCACTTTGATCACTCTTTTCCTTTACAATAAATTTGATCCTACAATTGTGTTATAATTCTTAACTGTGCCATAGATGTCTGGAATTTATTATATAAATTGTTTGTTTTATTCTAACACTGATCTCTGTCAATTGAGCTCTATGAGGATCAACACTACACTGCTATCATAGTCTATTGAAGCAATCATTGGACAAAACTATTTGTTCGTCTTGCTGCATACATTTCAGAACCCGACCAAATAGAGTAAATGTGTTGAATGTGCTAAACTGTCACAGTCAATGTGCTGAAACTGGACTCATCAATTACAACCCAAACAAATGTTGACAGGGCATACATTTACTCCAGTACATTTACCCACAACCTCCATTTGGCTTATTGTGAAAGCATACATACACAAATTCAGTAAACAAAAAGAGATAAAAGTTTACCTCTCATTATCACTGACTGACTCAGCAAAAGCCTCAAAATCCCTTTCAGAGATTCTGCCTCTTGAACTCTCTTCTGCTGTTATATTGTAAATGTTTGAAGGTCTTTTAATGTGCATTGAGGATGTGGTTTATTTGATTGTGTCCTTGTTCACTTTTCTGTCCCTTTAGCTTTTAAGTTCCAAAAATTTTGTAGAAATTGTTATTTTAAATTAAAGAGTAATTGTTAACCTAGGCAAAAACAAACCCAATTTAGCCAACAGAATGTCACAGGAAAAAGTATTTGTGTCAAATTCTTGTAAAACAAAAATGTATTAATTGGGTTTAATCATTTGGAATCAATGCACATGATAAAATAAAGTAATTCTAACACACAATTTTTAGTTTCTTTTTATAATAATAATTATAATAATATCAATTAAAAACAACAACAACAATAAGAATAATACCAATGATGATGATAATAATAATAATGTTAAGTGTTTTATTGTTATTATTTTATTAGAAGTAGAACTACTATTATTGTGGTTGTTAGCTTTTGTTATTCATTTAATTTTTTGGTATATTTTATAAGTATTGTATTTAAAATACAATAATGACATATTTTGTCATTTTTGCATTTAAAATAAATATTTAATTATAAAATCATTGTAATGTTTTAAAATGTTCACATTTTCTCATAAAGCGTTTTGCATAGCATAAGAGAATAAACTTAATTTCTGACTGATCTTATGTTACCCACCCTTGACTAGGTTACATCTCTTCTGTTTGTCCCATGAGACCCTTAACTCCGTTACCAGTACCTCAAAGTAAACTGTTGTTGTAAAACCAATAACATCATAATTTAAACTAGGTAGGCAAGAAGACATTTTCAGTGCCTCCTCTCATCCGTTCTGTCTTGATCTTCTGTCTCCAGAGCCAGGAAGTGCATCTGTTCCCCTCTTTAATCTCAGACTGTGTCTTCCTCTCGGTTACGCTGGGACTGCACTAAACATCTCAACGATACCGGTGCTCATCTGCTACAGAAGTACAGCAGGATGATGGGAGGAGGAAGAATATGTCTCCAGAGGAACTGCCAGGAATGATCTTCTGCAGTCTCAAGTCCAAGAGCAGTTCATTATGGAACGATAGATTCATTTCTTCGAGTTATAATTGGAAATGTTTTCTTGTTCTTTTTTTATCCGTGGAATAGATCTTTGCTGTGCAGTCTCGCATAAATGAATGAAAGAATACACCAATTATGTTATGTTCTTGTAATAATCTGCAACACATAAAACAATAATTCCAAAAGATTTTATTGCTTTTTAAATGCTCTGAAGACATTATGGAGTTTTGTGTTGCTCAGATATCTATTTTGTTTTAAATGTTCAGCTTTTGATTTACCTGAAGGAATGAAAAGTGAAATAATGTAGCTGTACAACTCAAAATGCAAAAAAAGTTGGTAGAAGAAAACCATCGGCCCTCATTAACTTGTATTGGTTTTGTGTCCACAGAATTCGATTGTGACCGTTTTTTGTAACCAACATTCTTAAAAATATATTCTTTAACGTACTGCAGAAGACAGTCATGCAGGTTTGAAATGAGGGTGAGTAAATTATTACAGATGTTTTTGGCTGAACTATCTATTTATTTAAGACTTTTATTTTGAAACTATACAGTTTGTAATGAAAAGTCTTAATATCTCAGTTGTTTCTTGGGAACAGCTAAAAATCTAGATTTAAGGAGGCACTTGATTTGTTCCATACAATGGCTGGAAATAAAATACCTGTGTAAGTATAATACAGTAAAATATATCTTTGCTTCTGACGGTTGAAGTTAAGATTGGTGTTTAATGACATAAATTGCTGCAAAGTAAATTACAACTAGAGTTTCATTTCCAATATATGTCAAGAACCAAAATACTGCTTCTTACCCTGAACATTGTATATATATATATATATATATATATATATATATGTAAGTATATGTATATTTGTATGTATTTATGTCATTCCCATAATGGTGAAGTAAGGTTAATTGCGCCCCATCAGCTCAAATCCCTTTACTCATAAACACAATTGTCTGAAAGCAACACATCTTTGATTTCCGGTGTCAACTTACAATTGTTTACCATCCAAACATTTTTCTTTAAGTTGAGACAAAAAGACATTCAGTGAGGGATTGCATGAGATTTTGATGTATTATGGGAATAAACATCATCCTTCTGATGTAACTGCATTATTTTCAAGCTGAATTCTTTCTGACAGTTTATTAGGTTTGTTATTGAGTCCATGTGTCATTGTCGGTGGGTGTTCCTCAAGCTGAGCATTGCATCTGTCACTTCTGATTGCTGATGTAAGCGATGCTGAAAATGAATGCCTGGATGAGATAGCATTTATCTTTTGTTTCTGCCGATGGAATTCAAGGGCCTGTGAACTCTTTTTCTATAGAACTCAGAATATGAAGAAAAAGTTCTTAAAAAACATTAGTTCTGGTATTGCAACCAGGGCTGTGACACTGTCAACAAAAAATATAGAAAATAACAAAAATACATCAATAAAAATAGTTTTTATTTTATTGATCCAGGAAACTTGTCTTAAAGCAATGGTTCATCAAAAAAGAAAACTCTGTCATTAATTATTCACTTTCTAGGTGGTCCAAACCTGTATAAACTGAAGATATTTGGAAAAGATACTTGGACCAATAGTTGTGACCAAACCCAATTGGCTACCATAGACTTTTTGGCCATCCGACATTCTTCAAAATATCTAATTTTGTGTTTAAAAGAACAAAAAGTATTACGTTAGTATTTCTACTGTGGTATTGAATGTGATCCAAGAATTGTATGGCTACAAACTTTCATCCAAATATCTTTCTCTGTGTTCATTAAAACAATGACATGTATGCAGATTTGAAACAACTCACAGGTGAGAAAATGTTTAATACATGTTTATTTTGGAGTGAACAATCCCTTTAATCTACAGTTAAACCAACCCAAAAATGTAAATTAGTGATCATTTACTCACCCTCTTGTCATTTCAAACCAGTCTTTCTTTCCTCAGTTCTTCTGTAGAACAACCAAGGTTTTTTTTATAAAAAAAAGTTGGTAACCAAACAGCAGTGGCACCCATTCTATGAAACCAATACAAGTGGGTTATTTTTCCTACATTCTTCATAATAACTTCATTTGTGGTCTGTGGAAGACAGAATATCAATGACAACAGGGTCACAGTAGCATAATATAACCGTAAAATCTATATATTATATTACATTTCGATATTCCAAGCCATATCAAGCACTTAAAAAAAACACAACATAGAACAAAAAGTTTTCTTTACTACTGTTTGATTTAAAAAAAAATATTGATAAACTAAGTATTGATTAAATTAAAAGTCGTATGTCCTAGTTTGACCTTTCTAGTCCTGTATTTATCCTTCTACTTTCCGAGATGGCCACATACAGTTAGAGTATCAATAAAAAGGTTTATGAAGCCATGGACCCAGGATGTACAATGGCACAGCCTAATCCTCCAAATCTTCCATTAAGCACATTTCAGAGCCCCAGTCCTCCATTTGTGATTTCCAGCAAATCTAGTCTAATACCACCACAATATCAACTCAACTTTAGACTTCCCGTTACAGTAGCAGGATTTATCTTGTAGGTTGGCACCTAAATATAGGCAGTTTATAGTATATTGCTAAAATTCTATCGGTCTTCTGTCTCTGGTAACATTCCCAAAGGCACCTTAGAGCTTCCCTAAATCTGCTGTCGTACACACAATGAATATTCTGGCCACAAACTTATTTACATATTAATTAAACAGCATTATCTTCATTTTAATTAATTTATTTGTGCAATTTTATCTGCAATTGCTGATAATTTAAATTAAATGATTCTCAGTCCCCCGGGTCCTCTGATGCAGGATTTTGTGATAGTTTTTTGTGCACAATTATTTGTCGGTAACAAAGCATTGGAGTGACATTAACGTATATACTGTGTGTGTGTGTCTGAAAATAAAAGCAATGAAAAAAAGGACACCATTAAAACAAAGCTTTTAGTGGAAAGATGGACTAAATGGATAAATAATTTATCCCCAGTCCATTTAAATCAGTTTACAATTAAGCTGATGTTACTTTGATTAAATAATAAAATCTACAAGGACACCTCTATATTTATATTGCATAAGGGGTGGACAGTACATAAGCTTTGTGTGTGTGCGTTTGCATGCACACATGTGTGTGTTGTGTGTCCGTGTTCCACTTTTCTCTTTCTCGGCAGTGAAAATAATATATCAGGTTTGTATCACAGAAGAGATATCTACTCTGGCCAGTTCTTGTTGGCCCTCTGTAATAATTCACTATTGATTTTTTAGCTTTATAAGCTCTCAGTTCTATTCCACGACATTTTCAACAGAGAATGATTCTTAAAGAGGAAGCCTGGGGTGCACATTCATCAATAATCTCTTCTAAAGTGCCAGTAAAAGACATCTCTCACTCTCGCTTTCTTCTGTGGACCTCTTATATCCCATCGAATAAAGTATATTTCATACACTCACAATGAATGATAGGTCCACACTACATAAAAATGTAAGTTTTATTTTGTTCAAAATCATTTGCTCACGTAAAATGATCCATTTTAATAAAAGTTTGCATACATGTATGTTTTTACTATGCCCTGGGTGTGTATCCCACTGCTTTTGATAAAGGAATACATTTGCATTTACCATAAGAAGTTTATTTGTTATTTTTCTAAATGAATCATTCATTTAATTAAAGAGAAAAATTCAATTAGCATCATTTGTTGTGTTGTATTATCAACCGAACTGAACAGCATGTGGCGCACATTCACTTTATTGTGTGGATATAAAACCAATGCAAGGAAATGGGTGTCACGTCTACCAGCTTTCTTCAAAATATCTTCCTTTGTGATTTGCAGAAGAAAGAAAGCCATGCAGGTTTTTGAAACAAGGGTGAGTAATTTAAATTTTTGATTTCATACATTTGTACATTTCCATCCGTCTGTCCGTCCGTCCTTCTTTCTTTCTTTCTTTCTTTCGTTCTTTCTTTCTTTCTTTCTTTCTTTCTTTCTTTCTTTCTTTCTTTCTTTCTTTCTTTCTTTCTTTCTTTCTTTCTTTCTTTCTTTCGTTCTTTCTTTCTTTCTTTCTTTCTTTCTATTGTTCTTTCGTTCTGTCTTTCTTTCTGTCTTTCTTTCTTTCTTTCTGTCTGTCTGTCTGTCATTATGTCTCTCTGTCTCTCTTTCTCTCTCTCTCTCTGTCTAGAAGTTAGAAGGCATTTCTTACACATCTGAAGCTTCATTAAAAAGTGGATTACACATGCAGTATATATAAAAATAAAACATCATGTCTTGTAATGATACATATATGTAGTCTATAAATCCGCAAAACAAGCATGGGTCTTAAGCTTGATGTATAATATTCTGCCTGCTGTTCCCATCAGTGCTATGAGGAGGACTTTTTCAGACCCCTGTTGCTAAACTATAGGTCTTGTTTGAAGCTGTGCTGTGCCTGCCAAGACCCCTAGAGTTGTTGTCACGCTTGTAATATCTCAACCATTTGCTCTCTGTGTGTGTTTGTGTGTAGTTCAGGCGATTCTTAAGGTCTGCGTGAGAATTACTGTACATATGGAGACCGGGAAACCAAAAATAAGATTTGAAGAACTCGCTGGCAGGGTGATAAACGGCCTGTAACTGAGAGGTTAAGAACAGTCGGCTTGTTCCCCTATGAAGTCACAATTCACCTTCACATAACAGCTTCGCAAAAAACTTGATTTGATTTGAATTGGTATTGCCAACGCTAACCAATAAAACATTTTTACCGATAAAATATATCCTGTTAAAAAGGTCAAGAGCAATAATATAATGTATCTGCTTAAGATTTGTTCTTATTTTAGTTTGCCCTACAATTTATGTTTTCAATTCTGTTTCCAATATTGTGATGGCAGAAATAGAGAATGACTTTCTCTCCTTCAAAGGCAGGGATGCCCTGGTCTCAAAAACCCTGATCCTCGACATACTTTTACATTCAGATTTTTATGTATTTTATAACTGCATGTTTTACATATCAATCCAATGACCTCTGTGGGTTCATGCAAGTACTGCAGAAGGCTTATGCATTCATAGGGTATATAAACAAAAACATTAACTTTTGGAATAAGTTTGTAAATGTAATCACAATTGGAAGCAAAACCTTATAAATATTGTAGGAAAGCAAAAAATATACATAGAAAACTATTTTGCGAGCGGTTTATTTATTTTGTTCATTTTTATGTTTATTTTATTTTACAATTGTTATATTTTTTTTGCATATTGTAATAAAAATCTAGTTTTCTAAAGCAAACAAATCCCAACGTTTAATAAAACACAAAATGTTAATACATTGTTGGCTTTTATTTTCCTACATCTTCCTGCCCTCCGTCTGTGTATCACAGTCAGCTTCTTCCATCACGTCACATTTTCTCACTTTGTTTTCAAAGCTCATTGCCGATGGCAACACATGCACTCCTCAACAAAGACAAGGTCTCAACGACAACACAGTTTAGTGCCACCGCAACCTACCCTATGGCTTCCTCACACGGCTGGACTTTCAAAACAACTCAGCGGCGTTTGCACAGTGATTTCATGACAGGCCTGGGCATCTTTGATTGTTCTCTCACAGCTTGGTTTGTGTGCGGCTTACATTTATGCGGCTTCTTAAAAAAAGAAGTTCTGGAAGGTTTTGAAAATGTCAACCTTTCCTTGACTGTGGAGACACAACAATATAAGACATGACTCGACTGAAAGCCCCGAGGTCTTTTAGTTCTGCCTAAACATAGAAAATAGAAAAGACGAGCGAGTGGCTGTGACAATAAATTACCTTAACTTTCGACTAAAGCACGGCTTGTTAGAGAAGCGTTCAACAGGATAACACAGAGCACAAAGTAGATTCTATTTTGGTGAACGGGTGGCGAGCTCCTTGCAAGTCAACCTCGCTTCAGAAGGATTTACGATGCCGTTTCTAGCTTTTAAATTCTGCCACGGTCCAGGAGCCAAAAGTATTTTAGCATTTCGACAAATGTCTCACACGCTCAATACTGATTTTTATTAGGTTGGGTTTAGTGATGTCATTCAGCCTATGGATCTTTCATTTGGTTTTTAAAAAAGCAAAATATTTTATTATTTTAAATACCCTTTTTTTGTCTTAATAGTTCCATTAAGAACGTCAAAGAATCTTCTGTTTCACAAAGGTTTGTTCAGATAATAAAAACGTAAGAATGTGATAGTTTGTTAAAAAAACTTGGGCCGAATGGATCTTTACGGGAACCGAAATTTGTGTGTGCCCTGTGAAGATGTTACGATGTTTGTCTTGTGATCCCCGTGAGTCTTGTCATTTGGTTTAGTCCTGTTTAGTTCTTGTTCTTGACGTGTGTTTTATAGTCTTTTGTAGTATTTTGTAGTTCTTTAGTTTCATTGGTTCTCGTGTTAATTGTTTCCCCAGGTGTGTCTTGTTACCTTGTTTATCCCTATGTATAAAAGCCCTTATGGTTCCATTGTGTAGTAGTTCGGTCTTTGTTTGTAGGTTACAGTTTTCTCGTCTGGTGTTTGGCCGTCTCCAGATCCGTGCCTGCGGCTTATTTTGGAAATCTCTTTTTGGATTGTTTCTTTTGATACTTTGTTAGTTTCTTATTAAAAAAAATCTAAATACTGCAATTGGATCCGCCTCCTTACTACCATCTTTACAGAAGAACATGTGAAGTTCAAAAATCTGACATTTTAAAACATCTAAAATAGCAAAGGTACTTTCTTCAAAGTATCTCCAAAGCGGTTTAAAGATGTGAAGAATGAGACCATTTTTCATTTTGTTTTAATATTTTAGCAACATGAAATCTAACAATATTTATTAAATCAGTTTTTCAATGATTGTTCAAACACAAATCCTTATTTACAAATTTTTTTTAATCTATTACTTCGTTCAAAAATTATAAAACTAAGATGCTTTACAATCAAGTAAAAATACTGCGAAAGTTTGTTGTAGCTATTTGTGTTTGTAAAAAAAAATTTAGTAAATCAGATGAACTCAAATATTTCTATTTGAATTCACCAAAACTTTTATAACGTATTTGTTAAATACATCAAATTGTTTTGTTAATTTAAGAGAAATTAACAGTTGGATTTTTACTCAATTATTTTATTTTTTTCTACTTAAAAATGGCTTTAATGTTTATAAAAGATTTGATTAAGTTTATTTTTGGGGCATGTACTAAGCCAGATGAAACTTTTATAGTGTACATTTCATTCTACGTTTTCTTTAACAAACCTAACACTTTTAAAGGCAAAAAAACAGAAGCAAGCTCTTTCTTTAAAGTGTCCCAAAAGCTGTTTAAAGCTGTGAAGCATTTGCATTTGAGACCGCCAACCTGTATCAGAAGCAGTGAATGAATCCGGCCTAAATACAACTAGCACATGGAGGTGAATTTTAATGTTGATGGTGAAACTCAAATCAGTATTCATGTCGGCGTTTGTTATCGGGCTGGGGAGGAGTCGGCATTGATGTAAGTAATTGGCCGCAGTTTTATTTTTTCCAAGAGAGACACTGGGAAATTGTCACAAATTCTTTTCCCTTTAGGGATACATTTTTCGTCTTCCTCTTATCGCAAGGTAAGATTCAGTCCCTCTCCCAGCAACTTAGCGATCAGAAATTAAAAGGCAAAATACCCATGAAGCAGCTAATGGTGTTAGATCCAAAGCGTTAGTAGTGGCTCCATGAAATCCGGGAAAATTTGGAGACACGCTGCGTGATGAGCGAAAGCAAGCCTGACTTCAGTTTGGATTATAACTCCATAAGTCTAAATAATTGTGTTTCTGGCCTGAGGGCTTTTTCTGAGTTTTCAGAGTGTTTGTAGTCTATTTTTGACACTGTAGTATCGACTGATTTTTTTTTCTGGCAAAACCAAGCGCCTCTCCAAACAGCCATTCTCAATGCCAGGTTGAGAGATCAACCGCTCAACAGGACTGTTTAAACCACTTATGACTTTTGTAATGTTGGCACCACATGCAACAGAATTTCAACTTGTTGCTGTTTTTTCACATTTCGCCGGTCCATCATTGTTCAGTCTTTTGTCCAATGAGTCTGTTATAAACATTATGCTTACAATGTGTTTCAAAGGGCCACTGAAGAGCTTGAACAAGCACTTAGAAGAGATAATGCAAGAGTAAGAGTGAGTAACCATTAATGGGTCTGCTCTCCATGCAGCGGTCTTATCACAGCTTTTATCATTTCAATAAACAACCAAATAAACAAGTGCGTTCAGAATGGCTGTTAATTTCTCTCCCTAGAACATTTCAGATATGGCCATGTGATTTTCCTTCATCACTGCATTGCAAAAATTGTGCATTAGAGGCACTTACTTGTTCTGAAGGCAGTTAACATTTAAATTGCGTTGTTTGAGAAAATGATATTAATAATAATAACAATAATAAAGCATGAAATACAAAGAAATGATCATCAAGTGAGGTAATGGTTTGAACATTTTGGAGTATTGAATCATTAAATCATTTTTTTCCCGAATAAGATTCCTAAACCATTTCAATGTGGTAAAATATTTTATATATTAGGAGTTTATAATGGCTTATGTTTATCTTTCTTAAACTTGAGTTCTCAATGTTCACAAATGATTTTTTTTACAATTTGTTACATTTTAAATATTAATAATAAATTTTTTAGAATTACATGGTGAATATGATATAAAAATAAAGTGTTTAATGCAATTGAAGGGTTTTGATTAGAAGTACATTTCTTTATTAAAATAAATTTATGAAATCTTTATTCATTCTTAAATTGATGGTTCACCCAAAAATGTGAATTCTGTCTTAACTTACTAATACAATTGAAAGCATTTAATGAACTTTTTCATTTTTTCTTCCGCAGAACCCAAAATAAGATATTTTGAAGAAATTTTGCAGCCCTCTTTCACTTCTATTGCATGTACATATAACCAATGCAAGTCGGTGCCACTTACCAACATTCTTCAAAAAATCTTCCTGATTTCTTCCAAAGAAAGGTGCCAATTCCATCCTAGTTTATATATTTTTTTTATTTGTTGTCTTTAAAAATTCGAAAAGACATTCCATATTATATAAATATATCTAGTTCATGTCCTTATTTGAGCCCGAAGGATGCTCAAGTCCCTTTAAATAAATAGTGGTTGTAAACTGTAGAAATGTCCCACTCTTGTTCTTCATGTTTTCAAGCTGCTGGAAGTTCAGTCAGAGTAGTATTTTAAATGTCATTTTTTGTCGTGAATTTAATGCTAGTTTTCTAAATCCTCGTTGATATCATGACTGGTTATTTTGTGTTCTGTAGTCTGAGAAACCTTGACTGTTTTCCGCAACAGGTCCGCTTGCGTGGCCAATTATTTGGTTATGCAAAGTGGAGGTTTCATTACACAAGGTTTCTCAAAAGTACTTATGTGTTTGAGAGGGTAATTTCTGCCTCAATATACTCCACTTATCAGCTGCTCCGTTGATGAATAATCAGTATTGCTTAAAGCACTCTGCAATTGTAATAATACTGCAGTTTCATTTAGTACTTTCAATAACATCCAGCTGCCAAACGAACCATTCCTTAGGAGTTATTTTGATATTCTAAATATAAATGTTGCTACTTTGCATGCCTAGAAATGTGTGGACACTTCATTTTAAGTATCTATATAAATAGCTCTTCAAATTCCCTGAAGATGAGTCATAAATGAAAATGATGTCATCATCTGTTTACCCTCCAGTTTTAACAAACTTGTTTACATTTCTATGTTGTGCTGAACACAAATGAGGATATTTTTTACGAAAGTTAGTCTCTAAGTTGTCTGGGTCATTGACAATATTATTTTTTTTCAAGGGGAGTCAATGGTGACCCATAAATTATACAAACTTCCCTTTAAATATACACGTTGTGGGTCAGAAAACCCCCCCAAAATGCAAACTGTTTTTTAGAATAAAAAAAAATCATTTTGGCTAAACTATTCTTACACAAGAATATGAAGTTGTGTAAAATTCACAACTATACAATACCGTGTAAAAGCATTAATTCAGTTTTTTACTGGATATAATTTATAGTATGTCATTGTAAAATATAAGTCTACATTTCTTAATGTTCATTTCAACATTATTTGTAAAAATCCAGTGAGATTTTGTGTGCACAAGATGTGTGAAAATAGCCTGTGCTCCACACAGAGAATTGATGTCATCATCTATTTCATCTATAATTACATAATAAAAAGAGGGGAAAAATTTAGACAAAATAAATCTAGAAGACCTGCGTTAACTCTTCAAGATGCTTCAAGACACCTACCTGCAAAGCTCTTCAGAGTACTGCATAACAAAATTCTCAACACATTATTACAAATTATGACGAAATAGATGTTTAGAAATATAATGACATATGAAACACTAAAAACAACTGACTTCAACCATTGAACAAAAGAAAGTACTGAGGTGAAAAGTATACTTTTGCACAGTACTGTATATCTTATATAATGCTCCTCAATGATGCAAATGATGTATTACATAACATCATAACATCCTGTAATCAATTGATATGTAAATGTATACGGTGTATATGTATATACAGTGTGTGTGTGTGATTATGCATATATATTTTTAATGTGAGGTGGAATATTGGAGGTCTCTGATATTTTGGAGTAAGCGCGACAAGAGTATAGCACGCCTGGACTATTAGTGTGTGACAGCACTCCACCTTCCAGCTTTAGTCACTTTTCATTTCCCTTGCCTGTCCAAAAGCCTTCAGCCAGTAACAGACTAAGAGAAATGGTGGGTATGATAGCAGCTGGTGACAGGAAGAGCATCCCCAGCATCTGGGTTGCACTTAAACAGACAAAACAGAAGACAGGGAGGAAGGAAAAGTGTCCCTCAATATCATGGTTTCTCCGTGTTAAGATTCCTCTCACACCAACAGAGCAACACTCTCGGCTAGAGTACGAATGCAGCCTGTGCAATCTGTCTGTGGGGAGTTACTTTCTGCTCCCTCTTATCATTATACAACTGATTCTATGCCTTTTTTCCCTCTTATCTCATCTCCTTTTTTCTCCATCCACGGCCCCTGAGGAGGACAGTAATTAGAGGTTCAGATCCCTTCCGATCCGTCTTTCTCCTGATGCAAAAGCTTCAAGCAAAGAACCTCTATTGAGATGTGTGTTTGGTTCGTATGGCTGGTGATGTACCGTTCATATCTTCATACGAGCTGTGGGTGTAATGATGCTTTACCCGAATAGATGGATGTTTGTTACAAAACGTGTGCAAGATATAGTTCATTCACACATAAGTGTTTGGAGGAGTTGGTATGTGCAGAATATAATGTGTATGTGGAAACAAGATTGTAAAACATTCTTAAAGTTATAAGGGAAATCCCTACCACCTGATTATTTGAATCTTAGCCTGAAATTAGTATTTTTCGAAACATCGCTTTTATTTGGGTCATTTTTCAGTTTTTGTGTTTGCCAACTTAAAACAATTTTTTATCATTTGATGCTTTACTATCATTTTTTAAGACCAAGCCAAGTTCTGGAGTCAACAACATTACTGGGTATTGTTTGCGTTAACCAAAGATAGTCTTTAAAACTTGGTTTAACTACACACAATGGCCAAATGTTAACCACAGTGCCGTTGGTACTGCCAGCCGTCAAATTTAACAAAATGAAAGTAAGTAAATTATCTAAATTTAATCTAGAATAACCAAATGCTAATTGATATTTATGAGGCAAGATGAAAACAATGTTTTTTTCAGATGTCTTTGGGCACCAAGTTTATTAAAATTTGCTAAAACTAATTCTCGAGGAATTTTTTGTTTAAAATAAAACAAAATGTTGCCCTAAATGGCATTATTTTTAATAAATGGAAACTAGAATGTAGACTAGAATTAAATTGAAATTTGTTTAACTTGAGGCACTAAAATATGAAGTTTAAAAAAATCTAAATAAAATGAAAATGTATTCCAATATATTATTAGGTAATAAATTCTGCAATAAAGTAGCATAAAAATACAAATAGTTGGCGCTTGCGGCCTGTGATTAAGAGTGCCATGATTTAGTGCCACCTGTGGCTGAAACCGAGTTAAATTCCAATCATGCTGTCCTGCCCCAATTTAATGTTAAAAGACCCTAAAATATAATTTAGTAAATAAAAAATTCATAGATAAAGAATGAAATAACAAAAGCAAACATTCTTTCCTGTGGCTCAGTGGTTAGAGGACCGCGCTTACAATGCCAGGGACATGTGTCCGACCCCAGGGATTGCACATACTTATCAAATGTATAGTATAATGCAATGACAAAATCATCTGCCAAATGCATAAATATAGATATCATTTAAATATTATAATAGTTTTGAATAAATAACACAGAACGTCCATGTTTTACTTCTTGGCACAATACGTTTTGTGTTACTTTCAACACAAATGAACATGATGTTTGTTGAGAGTAACAAATAATGTGTTAAATAACACACAAACATTGTTTTAAAAATTGCCACAAACTATCCTTACAAATAGACACATGCTTGAAGACACACTGTTGTGTTAAAATAATGAAATGCTGGTTTATTTCCACTCATAGTTGGATAATGAAAACCCAACAAATGGGTTAAAATGTGACCTAGCTAAAGTAAGACAATCAAATTCTAAGAAATTAAGCATTCAAATTTAATTTAACTATTATTTTAATATTAAAAAGGTCAATGTTATACACCCATAGATTGTTCTTTACATTGTGCGGAATGACTTTATGTATAAAAATATGAAATCACAACAAATGAGTTTAGCTGGGTTTTTAAAGGCAGTGTCAGAAATAACCAAGTGTTGTGTAACCCCGCGCTTTTAATGTGCATATAAATAAAAATTAAAAATTTTGCATTAAAAATACAAAAACTTTAACAATAAACGTAAAAAATAGTCTGTTCACTAGAAAGTATTCATACAATGTCTGTATGAAAAAATAGAATAAACCACGATTTACTGGCCATGCATAGTGCACAACCTCCTTAGCTAGCCAGAAAGAATAAAAGATCGGCCTGATAAAAGGAATTTCTGATGTTTGCCATGAACCACAACATCCTGCAGCCAGTGAAGCTGAACGCATGTGTGTAGGAGTTGTGCACATCGCCACTCCTCAACATCTCGGCAGTGATTAGCCTGCACAAGCCTCATAAATCATAAACCTCACTCGGACAGAACACATTCAGCTGCCGTATGCCGACAGGGCTCCTGTGGGCGGCTCGGCACGGAACAGATAACATGTGGATCCGCTGGGAATAGCTGAAGTTCAGGGCGGGATTATTTGCCCTGTCTGCGAGTGGACCGAGATGGTTATAATTAATATCCTGCTAGTTAAACCTATGACAAGTCCTTCCCAACTACTCTCTCCAGCTTACTGTTAGCAGTTAACTGTCTCTGGATACCACCGAGAGAATCCACCTGCGCTTCTTATTTCTCCAAATAAGAAAGATGGAAAGCAGGAAAGAGATTTCTACCTTTTGTCACAGCTGCAGTATTGCACTGTCTCAGCTTATTAGCAGGCTAATGCAAGTGTCTGTTTTAATACAGCCCAGCAGTTTTTGTGTTCCCCCTCTCTCTCATTCCATGTCCTGCTCGCTTCTAATCTCAGCTTCTCCGCCGAACGATAAGACAGCTCATCCGCTTCCCAACCCAACCGGCTCTTGCTTAACTTTACGCCTGCTTCTTAAGCTATTCAACTGCCTTTTCAAGAACTTCAAGCGGCGAGGAAAGTTTGAAACACTATGGGGAATGTTTTCTTGCCTTTGTTATTTAATGTGTTATTCCTGAATCTTTTCGTAGAGGTGATATTGAGTGTTTTTGCGTCCCTCAAAAGCTTAAAGACAGAGGTAGTAAAGCTCCTTTGTTTTACTTGCAGACAGAAAGCCGGGCCTTAGCGTCTTTGAAGTGCACAAAGCATCCGGGTTTAGCTTCGTTCTGGTGTAGAGAGAAGGTCTGATGTCTGGGATGAATTTAAACCTGCAGAATTAGATGCCAGCATTAGGCTTTATCTGCACTTCTGTTCGGCTTAGTGAGTCCGGACCTAGCATACAAATTTTGGACGCCCGCGGGTCGTCGTTGTGCAACGTGTATGGATCTCGAACAGCCAAGCAAAAGTTTGAAGGAAAGGATTTTATCGCAGCTTAATCTCATTTGTGTCAACACATTCATTTGTATGCCCTCTCTCCAAAGGATGAGTACACATGCAAAACAAAAGCGTACGTCCTGAGTATTTATTTGAACGTATTTTTGTATCTTTTATCTTGTGACTTTTTTCAAGTCATGTGATTTAATGCTTTCTTTTGTCCTATTCAGTTCTCAGTTTAGAAATGGTTGGTGTGTCTTGTTAGTCTTGTAAGTTCTTTTCAAGCTTTAATGTCAACCTGTCAACAGCAAGCCCACACATATTAAAGGCACACTTTGGTCCTTTAATATTCCAAACTTGGAATGTCTCTCTGCAATATACTTTGTTTCCTGAGTAAGTGCAATCCATGCGATCGAACCCAATACTTGGCATAAACCGTAAAATAGGGGTACAAAATAACTAACGTCTGTTGATGTTTAGAGAGGGCTAAAGTCATTAATTCATTGTTAAAGTGGCGGCTGCTGTTGTTATATTTTAATTGCTCATTGTGAATTTAATTTACTTTTAGCCTTGGGCTGACTCATATAATATTCGTAGGTAAGAAACTTACCTAAAAAATAAAATGGTAAATATTTTGTTTATACTTCTAAACAAACCAAATACTCTTTTAATGAACATCTGTGACAATGCCATCACGGGATATTGTTCTTTCTCTCAGTCTGGGCACAGACGTTGTGAGCCGATGTTGGTTTTTAAAGCCTCACTAACTTTTGGGCTCCTTGGTGCACTTTAGATTGTTAGCCAGCAGTGTTTTATCATCTACCAAGTCAAGAGAGAAGAGTAAATGGGCAGCAAACCAGCCATAAATGCTCATCTAAGCCATATGGAACAAATTAGGTTTGTGTTGATTCAATTCACCTCATGTAGTTGTAATGAGAGGGAATCAGGCCGTAAGCTCCACGTCGCCAACACCCGCATAGCTAACAGAACTTTGGAGGCTGCGAGCATGTTGATGCAAGCATTGGGCAATCCTCTGATGTGGTGTTGAAAGTTTTATTTGGCCAGCCGGGGCATGGAGAGCCAAATGTATCATCAGAGCCTTTCTAAGTCACAATTAAACCCTTCAGGCATTAAAGATTGCAGGTGTCTGGATCACTACGTTTCTTCAACAACAGCGTCCTGCGTGTCGATATCTCTGTACGTCATTTCAATGATGACATAATAATTCGACTGTTTATGATTGGTCAAGGGAACCTTCTATATAACAAGGAATGTAATGATGATTTGAGTTTTTATTTAGAATCTGTGATCTCTAATTTGGCGTACAGTTTTATCTCTAGTTCTCTAGATCTTAGAGAAAAATGACAAATCTGTCATGACACTTCTCAAAACATGAGAGATGATATTGTCATTAACAATAGCATAAACATGAACAAAGGAATTATTTTAAGCGTTTATTACTAAAACAGCATACTGTGCTCTCTCTCATAAGATCACAGCTTGTGTTCAGGTGTAACAGGAAGATGTAGTGAATCACCGAATCACCTACGGTTATTCTATATGATTTCAGAACGCACAAAAACAAAATAAAAACAAAGACAAACCTAAAAAACATATATATATATATATATATATATATATATATATATATATATATATATATATATATATATATATATATGTGTGTATTTATTAATTTAGAATTAATCTAAATGGTTAAGTGTTTAATCGAATGTCCTATCTAAACGTTAACTGTTAACATGTGCTGTGAGTGATTTTATTTTCCTAATATTCCAAAGGTTCACCAGGTGCAAAGAAAAAAGTGCAAAATCAATTCCAGAAAGATTGTTGCCGTCTACTGCATTGGATGTAGATTGCCCCGGGAGGAACTGAGATTCTCAAATCCAAGTCTCAAGAGGCTAGAACTACCACTTTAAAAACTGTTCAGCAAGATTAACATTACACAGCAGTGAACGGTTAAAAGAATGAGAATCTGAAAATCTGGAAAGGATCATTTACTTTTTCCACAGAAGATAAATATGTATGTTAGCTTTAAACAAAATTTAGTGACAGGCTCAGCCATATTAAATTCTATTTAACCACAAGATTGTTTAAAGAGCCAATATTTCAACGTCCTGAAAATTACATTTTATGCAGTGTGTACTGTAGGCATGTGTGGATTGCAGTAATCGGTCAAGTTTTGACATTGTAAATGTATATTTTTTTATGTTGTATATATATATATATATATATGTGTGTGTACAGTAAGGACAGCTAGATACTACTAGGCAGCATCTCTTCTTTAATAAGCTATATCGAACACGAAACAATGCACAGCACAATTTTCGTCTTGATGCTGCATTTATTTTAAAGGCTTGATGTTTAGGACATCAAGAGGCTCTTATATTTCCTGATGGGTTGCCATAGTCTACTTTCCCCCAATATTTTACTGCCTCTGGTACTTAGAGACTGCATCCACACACAAAAGTGCAATTCAAAGCCATAAAAATCCAGGAATAAAAGGGCAGATTTTTCATCTAAATGTGAATTACCATGGAAGAACAGTTGGTGCCCCACCAGACTCCTTAACTAGCTTAACCAGTCTAAATTGGTCTTTTCAGCACTGCTAATGCCTTTCTGAAGGCCAAGCCCGCTTATGAATTTTGCTTCAGATTGTAAGCATCATCCGTGCTTCTAAGCTTTGTTTTTTTTTCTCCGCTTTCATCTGTGGCAGCTCTTCAGCTCCCAGTGCCCACCGAGTCGTGAACCCACGTGTTTTTTTTCCTGCTTACTCTCTCTCCCAAACACCAGTTCAAAGCAAACAGGTAAAAGCACAATCAGCAGACAGACAGCCAGAGGGCATCCCTTCATCCACCTCAGCGTACGCTGTCTGTGTGATGTCCAGCTTTTAGCTCTGCCGGGTTAATAGTTGGGGACCTCGATAGGCCGAAAGGGGATCCTCATAGAACAACAGGCCCCTCTCCTTTTCATTGCAAAAATGGACCTATATCAACAGACACCTAGGTCTCCTGGCTCTCCTTGAGATGGGAAAAGCCTCCATGCAGAATGCTCAGATCCAGAGTGAATCTTTTTTTTCAGAGTACAAAGTCTGTTTTTACTTTATGGCAAAAAGACAACATGGCATGTTAGAGGACGGAGTGAAAGAGACGAACAATGAGCAACGAACACGCTCGAAGGCAAACAGAATCTCATTTGGATTTGCACTTGTGTGATAGGAAATGGGCATTAAATTTGCATTTCATGAGCACAAAAAATCGACAAGCTCAAGAGAAAGAGTTGTGAATAAATAAAACACAACCCAACAAGTTAATCACAGGAATGAACCGTTCGCATAATGGCATTGCAGCCAATGGAAGTGGCCAATTTGAATGAACTACCTCACATTTGATTTGGTGATAATAAAGCAGATTTGGAATAAAAAATCTCCAGCTCTGAAATGAAAATGAAATCTCTGGTTGCTGATCACCTTTTAGTCTTTAAAAGTATAGTTCACCACAAACTGAAAATTCAATCAATCTGTAGCCCAAACCTGAGTTTTTCCTTTATTTGGTTCAACACAGATGTTTTTGCTGTACATTCTTCCAAATATCTAATTTTGTGTTTAACATTATTATAACATAATTAAACACAATCATAACATTTTTTACTACAATGAAGTCAATGAGTTCCAAGAACTGTTACAAGTATGCTTCCAAATATCTATGTGTTTAATTAAAAACAAACTGATTACAGATTTGGACTCAAAAGATGAATGAGTGATGACAGCATTGTTATTTTTGGTTCGGATGAGTCTGTTTCTTCATACAGTTTTAAATCTCATACGCAAAATTGAAAGTATATTCACGTTCAGTGCAGCATAAATCAATTTCCACCTCTTGTTCCAAATGTTGACATCTCTCATCACCTTATACAGCTTTCTTTTTGCAGCTATGGGAAATGAATGCAGAAGACACATGCAGCAGACAAAGATGTTAAAATCAATTTGCATTAGAAAGACTTGCTGATGCTCCAAAGCAGAAAATGATGAAGGTCTGCAAAGGATATAAGCACATTACTTATCAGACAGATCAAATTTTAATGGCAAGAGAACAATTACATTGGCCTCCGCTGCTATAAGGGGTGGCCGTACATATATACAATATGCCCACAGAAGAACCCCTGGAGCTAAAAGTTGGCTGGAAACACATTAGATGGCCATTAGGGAGCTCCGGTCCAATAGCCCTCATCATTCACTTTCTTCGTCAGTGGCCCTTTCAACGGTGAGCGCTTGTATGGATCATTATACATGGAAGACAAAGTGTATTTCTTGATATCGGGTGGGGTGTTTTGGGGCACAGCTTCATACAAGCATCTTTAATGTGATCTCTCAAGAGGGATTAACCAATATTATGTATATACACTGACAAGAGCTCACTACATCATGTCATATGAAAATGAATTATAATGCTTCAAGACATTATATATTGTTTGAGACATCCATACATGTAGTTCATGGAACTATAGTGAATAATTCATGACGTGCCTGTGGCATTAAATGGGTCCGTGTGGAATTAAACGGAGTCGCTTGACAAGATGCATTTCTTTTGTTTCTTTCAATGTGTCGAATATCCCTTTTTTTTACTTATATGTGTGATATTGGATTTTCCTGAATGGCAGACAAACATTTTGTTTTGGTGTTGTTTGAACACTTTGTATGTTATATCTAGAGACATTTATTTTTCTATAAAATGATAATTAGGTGTGAAATGACCACTTCTGAAAATAATAATTGGCTGAAAGGGCCAATTATTATTGTTCAAAAACCTGTCCAAATCATCCTGAATTAAATGTAAAAATGGTGATAAACCTCTCAGATTTCAAGCCTCTGAGGGTGAATATCGAATTTAACGTGGAAAATTACACCCATGGCCTCAGTTAATATAAGGGTTAGCAGGTTCGTTTTATGATAAAGTGGTGGACTCTCACATTGTATATGGGCCAACTTGTTTTTAAATCTTTATAGAGAGACATGCAGTTGGTTTTGTGGTTTAAAATCAATGCTAATTGAACAAGTTGAGCTATTGTGGTGGCCTGAGAGAAAACAAAAAAGAAGCAAAGCAAACGAAATCGATCCAAGTTTAGGATCAGAGAGGGCGCACTTATAGGATCCACCAGCATGGAGATCATGGTCATGCTTGTCATCCAAACCTTAATACAACATTCGAAACGATATTAAAAGCTATTTAGATTAAAGTATTAAAATGTATATTATAAAATAACCTTCAAAACTATTAAACATACCATAACGAAAAAATGGCGTGTATAATGATGCTTTATTAACTGCCGCTGCAGCACACCGTTTACACAGGAAGTAGTTGACGGATAAAACGATTTTAATGAGAACATTAAACCTCCGTTAGTGTCCCCGGCTTTGCTGAGTATCAGGGTAAAGACATACTTTATCATTTTAACTCTTTGCTGTGAGTCTAATGCTGTTTTATATGCATATATATGTTTTTGTGTTTCTTAAGTTTGGGGTTTTGTTGCGTGTGAACTGTGTGAATCTGGTTGTGATATTATTTGCCAATATTACATTAGCCATACAATACAACTTTTGGCAGGCAGTGTTAGGTCATCTGCCATACATCTCTGAGACGTCTCCTGTCACGTGTCCTTTAGACATCTAGGAAATGTTTGTAAGAACATCAGGTGTTTTCCAGGTCTCCAGATCTATAGCACACAATGACACCTTACATTCCTGTGCTATATATAAGTTTTCCTCATTTATTGTATGTGAGCTGATTTTCCTTGCACATGGAGGTGGATGGAGGGTGGCCTGTTTAATAACTGTACAATTATTATTGTCCAGCCTTTTTTGTGAATATACTGTATTTATTCTATATGGCAATTCCAGCGTTATGGTAGTGACATTTTGAGTTATGGAGGTGGTATAAAATTGTTACTGGTAAACTGAACCAACTGTTTATATTATTCAAAACCCTTGTTGATAGTGTTTACACATCGGAAAAATATCAGTCTATGCCCTAGTTTTCTATTTAAATTTTTTTTTAAATATGGACGTGACAAAAAAAGACTACGTTTTTGGTAGACCACAAAATTCTTTACATTTATGTGAAATGAAATGCAAAAATTCAGAATCAAAAATATCCAAAAAATATTCAAGGTATAGCTCTTTTTAGTACATGAAATATTTACTAAATATTTATATTTCTTTTCATGTGTCTATTTATGAGCGAAATGTCGCGCTATGGATGTGACAATCCTGAAAATGTGATACAAATGTGATATAAGTATAATAATAAAAATATATATTGTAAAAACTCCATATTTCTATGGTAAGGTATACATTTTCACAGAATTGCCCATATGCTGTATCAATGTAGTACTGTATAAGACTACTCTGTATGACTGTAGAATATGGACTGTACTCGAGGCCATATTGTTTTTACCCCAAATTTAAAATTCTGTCATGAATTACTCACTCTCTAGTTATTCCAAACCTGTATGTATGTACACATTTTCTTTGTCGTGATGACCTTAGAGAAAAATGTTTGGATTGATGATTGTAACTAGGGATGCTCCAACCTGGATTTTTGCAGATACCGAGAACCGATGTTTTGCCATGGTGATCGGCCGATACCAATGCTGATTCTGATGCTCCAAGTTTATCTAACTGATATGTAAGCTCTCTGATCACCTTTACCTTTATTTCATATAAAGTAATACTCCATAGATATTGCCCTTTTAATATTTTTGTCACACTTTTACAGTGAATATATAATAATTGTAATGTATTGTTTTAAAAGAGTACTAAATGAATACAAAAAAGTATTTATTTTACAGTGAACCTTTTAAAATTGGAGTTGCAGCGCCAAAACATTTAAACCACCACTCATCATGTACATCCTAACGCTTGGTGTCATCAGTGAAGATCGGTTCATAAGATCAGCAAATTTTAATTGAGAACCTGTCAAAATAGAAGTTGATTATCTGCCGATATGGATCTCCTGCAAATCGGAGCATCCCTACTTGTAACAGTTCTTGGACCCCATGGACAACCATATGAGGAAAAATGCTATTGTAGTCAAACTGATCCTTGAACATTTCATGTTCTGCGTTTTCAAAATATCTTTTTTGTGTATAACGGAACAAAAAAAGAAACATGTGTTTTTCCAACTATGTTAGTCCTAGAACTATTGGGTTGCAAGCTTTCTACAAAAAATCTTTTTTTGTGTGTTCATCAGAGCGAAGAAATATGTACAGGCTAAAATCAACTCAGAGATTAGTAAATTGTGGCAGAATGTTTATTTTGGAGGAAGTATACCTTCAAATTAAAGTTAATTCTCACTTGATATGAACAGTTTAATTTATTTTACTAGGAGAAATACACACCTTTTTAAAAATGTGTAAGAAGCATCTTGGGTGACAACAGAAGAAGTTGATTGATAAAATACCAGACAAAGATTTCGGCATATTTAACAATCAAGTGTAAGGTGCTAATATATAAAATTGTTTGGTTTATTCTGAAACTTGTATAAGTCACAACAAAATTCCCTGCTACATTTCCGTTATATAGTTTTGTGGTCTTTACAATTATTTTAAATCCATCAAGTGTGTAAGAAATAAAGAGTGACACTTAACTTCGAATGGTAGTGTTTAAACAAATAACGTTGTGAGTCTGGTACATCTAGCACAAATATGTGTTTGCTAAAACCTTAAATAACACGATTGTGCACCAGTTACACATTTCAAGATTAATGCTCTCCATCTCTTCAGCATGTAGAAAGCTATAGACATGGCTCCTGAGCCGATAAGGCAGGAGCCACGAAGTTGCAGCAAAGCTAATTAGCCAACAAAAATTGGGCGGTAGCCCATATCGCTCGGCTCCAGAGAAGCCAATCTCTCCGAGTCCCAAGGGTGCAAACTTGCTGCCTGAGCTGTCTGACATGGCTTGCTATTGATAGCTAAAAGGGTTCAAGTGATTTCCAAGCAAAATAAAAGGCAGAGAAAGGGAAAGAGGAAATCATGTCTGGAAGTCTTTTTCCGGGCACCCAGCTAGTTTGATGGGCACAGTTTTCCGTTTTCTGCATAAAGATTGACCATCTGCTCGGATTCAGTTTGAACTTGTATATGGCAAATATAAGTGCGGCAAAATGGAAAACACTAGAATGACCTTGCAGGCTATATAATAAACACATACTCAGCTTCACATATTCCTTGTATATCTGTACGGCCTTCCCACGCTTTTGTAGATCAAAGCTCTTGGTTGGCTGTTGTAGGATTGCTGGATTGATGTGTACCCTTGTAACCATCTTTCACCCTAGCAACAGTTTAGACGCAGCAATATATTGGCTCAGTTTAAGTTCAAATGAAGAAAACCAAAAGACAGGTTACAAGACCTTCATTTCCAAAGCCTTGTACAGCTGAATTTCCAGACATTTGACTAATTTGTATTTTTGGGGTTTTCCCAAGTAGTATTTTTTGAAAATGCGTTTATTGAATTAATAAATCATTTATTTCCTACATATACTTACTGCTGTCAATTTGATTTACTTTCTGTGTGTGTTCAACCATATGTTTTAAAACTAAATACAGTAATAATTCAGAGATTGAAAAATTGCTAAATTGACGTTTGTTTAAGATATTCATTTTGGATTTCTTACTAACAACATAACTCACATAATAATTTGTTATTTGAAATATATTATCTAGTTTTTTATTGTTTAGAATTTTCTATTTAGCATGTAAAATCTATAATATTATTATATTATTCATCAATCGTAACTGTAATTACAAAATGAAGATGAATAATCTACAATCATGACATATTCTGCAGGTGCATAATAACGTATTGGCTTGGATGCAAAGCATATCGCTTGTCCAGCTGCTTTTATAAGTTGGCTTGTCTGGAAAACTTTGAGGTTCTATTTCCAATTACAAAAAAATATTCAACTTCAAGGCTTCAAATTGTGATTATTTTGGTAGTCCACTATTTGTTTTATTAAGGTGGATAAGTAAATTATAAAAAGGAAGGCACAGAATTTTGGTTTGAGTTACAACAAATTTGGATTGGATGCCGCAGTCAAATAGTCGCAAGCATTGAGAGTAAGAGCTTGAGTGTAAGAGCTGGCACTATATGGGCCTGTTCACACTGTTCCAGACGAACCGCGCCTTTGCAAGTTTGCACATAAAGTCTGGTTACGTAAGTGTGAGCACTCCCAAACGTGCGCTCAAGAAGGGTATTGGCATGCCTTGGTCATATTGCTATGACTTTATATCATTCTGCCCATCGTGCACATAAAGTCATACACACCTGATGAGAATATTACAATGTGTTATATTGTGCTGAGACAGATCGTTTTGTTTTTATGTATACTTAAGCATCGTAATGATAGAAGCGTACTCGATTCTCTTGGTCTCCGAGAACCGCTAGACATTTGGCCACATTCAGATAAGTGGAAACTCTCTGCTCCTGCTTCCTTTATATGTTAAATCATAGGGATGCTTTAGTTAATCGCACTGATGCTCTGTGTATTGGGAACTCGCACACTGTGTTCCTAAATAATTTTTCCTATTCGCACATGTCTATTTTTAGGCGTAATTGTGTGAAAATGTGCCACTGTAAAGCACTGGCAGATATTTGGATGCATGGCATCCAAAGGCCTGAACTCACAAATACTGGATGATGTTAACAGAGTTTGCAAGCATGATCTAGACATAGAAGGAGACGATAAAGAATGCCCATGTCAGTGTCATTTGTGATAACCCTATGTGTTCATGTTGGAGATATCCAAAGTGTAATTTCATGGATATTTATTCAGTTATGCAAGCAAAGCACTTCATTTTACCACTTTATATAGCTCATCTGATAAATGGTCACAAGGTCCATCATCAGATTTTAGCAATGGATTCATAGTAAAGGAAAGTCACATTGAAAATATACAGACGAAACATAATCTTAGATTAGCCCGTGTAGATGAAGCGCAGCAGAGAGAGTTGGGATCTGAAGAATGATGAGCTTGAACCAGAATAATTGGATTGTGACAAGCTTGTAGGCATGATGCCAATAATATTTAAAACCATGCTTTATTTTTATTTCATCTTTATTTTTTTCATTTAGACTTGTGTATATTTCATTCGCCAGTGGAAGCTTCGGGAAATTTTTCATGGTTGAGCCAAAATCAATAGTCACCTTCTGAAGATTGCATTGAAATAAAACTGACCAATTAAAGTCCACTAGGAGTAGGGCAGGAGTGTGTGGGGTATGGCTGTATTGTTTAGATGTCATGACAGGATTAATTATTTATGTTGCATCGAATTAAAGTACAAGTAAAAACAGCAAATGGAAAAGTGTAGCGATTCCCACAAATCGGGTATATTGACATTGAGATAATTTTTATATTTGTGGATACCCAGTGTATGAATATCTATATGCATTTGCTTTAGGCTTGACAATCAGACATGACCACTACGAGATGGTTAAGTCCAACAAAATATCCCAAAGGAGAAATTCCCAGATAGGGGCACATTGCAGCAGTAACACGCATAGACAGCCATGCTCATATTACCTAGTGGGCCATGTATTTTTCAATACAGAGGAGAATTTAAAGTGGCAGGAGCGAATGTGGTTAGTTCCAATCCACATGGGTACGGTTACACCAGGACACGCGTAACTTCACCACGGCGTTAACTCTCATGTCAGGGGAGCGTCTCTTTGTGTACACACTTTGGATAGCGAACACAAAAGACTCAATGGAGGCTTACTTTCTGCTCCATTTCGTGCCATTTCCACAATAATTTTGTTTTACCTTATATGGGGCGATCCTGTCTAAGACCCACTCTCTTTGTTTACCGTCTTCCCTTTATAAAAATTTTAAACCACCTCGACATTGTCTGAAAAGCCCCATAAAAGCACAGGGAAATCCTCTTGAGGAAACTCTCTCATGAAATTTAAGAACAATTGACATTGTTTACTGACAGCCTGCTGCTTGGTGAAGTATTGTATGACAGCAAATTCTATAAAAAAGAAACAGAAATAAACTGAACAGGTATGCTCCAACAGCATTAAAAGAAATCATTTACAAACATCCATGTCAGTGTATGCAGAGATGAGTCAATATCTAGAAGATCTCCTCGTGTTATGTAATATTAAGGCTCCTATAGTGAAAATAAACTTGCTTCTGTAATATTATAGCTTCTCTGGCCTAAAAGTGATGCAGATAAAGCCAGATGGTATCTGCTCTGTTTACACTCTCAGACTACCTCTTTCTATGGCTTTGTCGGACACAAGGGAAACGTTAGAAGTGTTTATCGCACACATTGAGCGAACATGATGTCATATTAAAAGGACACATCTTAGGAGATTCATTGCAATGGCCTCCTCACAGCTGTGTTGAGTCAGATGGGAGAGGATCATGATGATGAAATTTACAGATGCTGAGTGTAAAATAAGTTTTACATGTCTTATGAGTATTTTTATCAGTTGTGAAGCATCAAAAGGATTGTTATGGAGAATTTTTAATTATTCTTCTAGCTCCGTAATATTCTATTGATAGATTATACCAGATACATTATGCAGAATAATGTAAATAGGATAATGTTGAAATATATAATGAAAAACACAGAATGAGGATGGTAATATTAGATCAACTCAGAACTTTTTCAGGAGTAATATTTTTAATAATGCTATATTATGGTATAATGTGGTCCTAAAAATTTTATCGTTTTAGTTTATATTTTTAGTTAATTTGCCAGTTTAGTTTTAATTAAAACAATATTTGTAATTGCTTTTGAATCGGGGTGAAACAATACACGATTTGATACAATGCACAAGACTGGATATATCAACAGTTTCATCGCAATGTTTATTAAATTATGAAACTGACATTCAGAAGACATTTTTTTCCAAAAATATTAAAAGAGTAGAATGTTATATTGTGTTTAATTAAACCACGTTTCTGGAATCTAATAAAACGGAATGGAAATATTAATGAAAATAAAACTGAAATGTAAAACAAAAAGTATTTTACAATATATTGCCATAGCTCTATATGCTGAGTTTTTAATTTATTTCCAAATCCATACTTTTGTTTAAAGTGAGCCCAATAATGAAAATTGTGTTATTTTCTAACCTTTTTTACATTCACAACATATATGACCCTTTCTTCCACAGAATAAAGTTAGTAACCAAACAGCACCTATTCTTTTCTATTTCATGAGTACAAAATCAATCACAAAATGCAAGTGAGTAGGTGATAATTAGCTACATTCTCCAAGATATCTTCTTTTGTGTTTTTTGGAAAAAGGAAGTCAAACAGGGTTGTTAACCATCAATCTGTCACATAGTTAAACACTTGCTCTCTTTATGTTCATAAGAGGTTTGGTTCTCACTTACATCCTCATTCCCTTAACTTATGGACTCCCTTTGGTCACGCGCTAATTACTCTCGCGGTTCCTACTTTGATCGAGAAGTACATCGACTTAATAATCAATCAAGTCTGAATCCCCCTGCCTCCCGTGGCATCAGCTACCTCAGTCTGCCAGTCCGCATGATTAAGGAAGTGAAGTGTTCTCCCATTGTATCGATAGGGTTGTTGAGCTCTCGCCTTCCTCTGTCCACTTGTTCAATCACAGAGTTGGTCAAGGAAAACGGTATTGTAGGTTATCTAAAGCTCGCGAAAAACCTTGATAGATAGTTACCAATTAATCATTTGCGGCACAGGCTCAGCTAGGGCTTGTTTCAGACCAAAGGAAATTAAGCATTGCCTGGTCTCGCTATTTCTCATTTAGGTCCTAATTACAGTCTAATGGGTCCCCATTACTTTAATAGAACACACATCCCTGGATGGCACCTTCCTCTCCTTTTAAATGATAATAAATCAGGAAATCTTCTATATGGTTTTGTGCGATGGCAGAAATGATTGGTAATGGTCTGGTATTGTGTGTTTTACGCTTAGTTGTTGAGCTTATTAGTGCTGCTTGTCTGCTGAAGCATGCATCACGTTTTTGTTGTGCAAACTTAAAGTTAGGGCTTTGATGGATAAACTCATGTCTATGAACACAAATACATAGACTATATAAAAGACAAACTTTCACATATTGTCGCGAGAATGGGTTGAATTTGGACAAAAAAATTTCAATGTAGCTTTCCTGTATCCCAGTCCCTCCCCGAACCCCACCTCTACACCGAACATCAATAATGACAAAGTAGGCCTGTGCAATTAATCCCAATTGATTTTAATTTTGGTTTCCAACAATTTTGAAAACGGAATATTGAAGTTAAAACCATTATTGTGTGTTTTGCCGAGATTTTTTCATTGATCTATGTTTTCACACATTTTTTTTATATATTGTTTACTAATACTAAGTAATAAATAATATAATATTGTAAAATAAAAATGAATAAAAATAACCATATTTTATCAAATATAATTCATTTGATCAAATCAAACAAAATCGAACGAATTAGCCAACTCTAAAATAAGAATCAAATCAAGATTGTGTTGGTGGAGATGCACTTCATTTCATTTTCACGGATAAGAATGAAGACAACAAACCACGACTGTGAACTCTCGAGCGAACTTCCTGTGGGCTGCTGTGAGCTCTTAAAATGACTGACAGGCGGACTGCCCCTCAAAACATTCTGATTGGCAAAATTATGAATCTGTATGCGACTACATTTTTGTTCACAGTTTGCAGAGTCTGGGGCTGTCACAGAGACGAGAGCGAAATAATGTTTCAGGACATCTATTTCGGTGATTTGTCAGGTAATAGAGATGTTTTTGGATGCCATTCCATGAAAAATTGCTTACAGCAACTTTAAGCCCAAGTATTAAACTTTGGCGTGTAACTTGTCTTGCACCGTTTGTGCTGCAGACGTGAATGATTTCTCAAATCATCCGGCTGGTTGAGAAAAGCCGGGCTATTTATTTCTGCTGTTAAGTAACCTGACTTCTCATTTCCTTCCTGACGTTAACTTTAATAGACGTTGTGAAAACATATACAGAAATGATCCTTTGCATTTATTTTGGGAAGGTCTTTTGCATTTTTAGCGCTCTCTATGTTTATGTTCAGTGTGTGTTGCTGATGTGTGAACAGAAGTGTAGGGCCAGGGAAGCATAATGATTGACATTTGCTGTTGATGTGTTGTCTGTCCTGCCCGGCCGCGTCTGTCTCCCCTTTTCGCACATGTCATACAAAGACCATCTGTGGCTCACTCATGCTGTGGAATGGAAAATGACAACCCGGCATCCTAATGTAAACCCGGCAGCGCAGTTCTGACACCGGAGACAACACATAGGCTCTGGAGACCCGACAGACGTGCGTGCATGTTATTTATTGTTTAAGTAAGGATTCAGCCCGGCATAGATTAGCATTGCTTGACTTCATTAGCTGGAGAGGCCTTCAGAGCTATTAGGTTTGATTGAGTATGATTGATGGACTTTTTATTTGATGGAGATTGCTACTATACTGTACTTCAAAACCATTATGGTATATAATGTAGTCTTAGGGCATGTGTAATGTTTATAATGTAATGATGTACACCTTTGTAAAATGCAATTGGGTTTAAGAAAAACGTTTTTACGTACTTAACTATGGTTGCTTGATGACAGAAGTATTACAATTATATAATCATTTTGCCAAATGTTGAGATCACAATAATTTTTACAAATACACATTGAGGTTTATATACTGAGAGTAATAATGTTAAAAAGAGCAATATTAATAATATATAACAATAATAATAATGTATAATACACATTTCCAATGTAATATTAAACTGAATAACTGAGTAAAAGCATACAAACAGCTTTATAAATTAAGCAACACAGCTTTTAGATCAATTATTATGACGTAATAAAAAGAAAATTATATAAAATGAAAAATGGATGTGGCACAAAAATAGTTTTTAACTCTTATTTATTTTTTAAATATTATTTTCTTTCATAATTGTCAGAAGGTGAAATTTCAAAATCAATTTTGATTGTTTGCTTAACACAACATTGAAACATCTTCTAAGTTTGACTGTAAAAATAATTGATTCTGTTTTGGATAAAAATTATATATGCTTACTCATGTAAATTTTGGAAATTTACATTGGGAGTACTTAAACACACATTTCCCAATATTTGAGTTATTTTGAAATTGTTGATTAGTAAAGGAATTTTTTTATGTTTATAGATTATTTATCTATTCGATTGATTCACGTTTTATATTCTTTTCATTAGAAATTTTTAATTTAAAACTTTTGTGTTACAATTTTTAAGTTAAGCATTGCTTTTGCTGAGCTTGTAGTTCAATTTTTTATTCAATGTTCTGTTATGGTGTGAGTGTAAAACCTACAGATTAAGTTCAATGTATTGATATGTTTTTTTTATCTACAGTACTTTTGATTTGTTGTGTATGGCACAGAAACTAAGGTTCGCTGGCACCTGCCCTGCTTTCCAGCAAAGCCCGTGACCTCGTTTGAGGTTCGGAAGTGTGCGAGATCCATTTTCCTTATATAACCTTATAAACCTACTGCCATTTCTGTGTATTTATGACCAGAAGTGACAGACCAATTCTACTCGCTCACATTAAAAAAGCATAGTCTGTCTTGTGAAAAAAGAAATCAATAATTTCACATGCTTTTTATTTCATATCAGCAGGGGATTGAGGTCATATCCCTGTAAATAGCAATATGTCAGAGATTTATTAGCTTTCTTTCTTTTAGTGTCAGAAAAGTGAGTAAAATTTGGAATAGAAGGCACGTCATCAGGCTTCCAATGACGTCAGTGCAAATATTAAGGTCAGAAATTGTATTTAGTTAGAAGGGAAAGAAAGGCAGAAAGAAGAAGCCGTAAATGAAAAGGTTCTTTTTATCTCGATTCAGTGTTACCTTGTGAATATGCATGTTGGCTTGGCACTGCCAGGAGTGCTAACTACAACCCTGAGTGCATATTATTCTGACAAACATGGGCTGTCTGTGTAGTTCATCGATAAAATTCTCATACACTCCATTTTCAGGAGCATCAAGAATGCATTTTACACAATTGCATTTAGAAATAAAAAGATGTTGAATAGCCAGTAAGCTATTACTTTTCCAAAATCATTTATTTTAGATTAATTAAATCATTATATTTTCCTCTTGTGTTGTTTACACAAAAATATATGAATTGCTTTTTTATATATTCCCAAAATGCATGTTTTTCCTCACCTTTTACAATAATTGTGTTTTGACAGAAGCTAGAATGAAATTTTAACCATATTTGCTGTAAATACTCTACAAGTACTTTATCAGAATTCTCAAGAAGTATAGTATTATAAAATGTTATATATATATTTAAGTCTAATACATAATTTTTATGGTGTATGCTAAACTTTGGTAAAATTACAAGTTGCTAAAACAAATCTGCAATTCTAATTTAAGTTGCTAGTAGTCAAAGTTCACCCAAAATTCTAACGAAATGTTTTATAGAAATTACCTGGTATGCAGTTCTTTCTTCTGCACAAAAGAAAGATACTTTGAAGAACGTTGGTAACCGAAGACCGTTGGCATTCACTGACCTTATTGACACCAAACCCATTCAAATAAATGATGCCAAGATTCCAAGGTTATATGTTGTATATTGTAAATCACAAAAATGGATCTTCATAAACAGAATCACAAATGCTGTTCAATGAAAGCCAAGGAGACTAAGCCTGTCATTTACAAACTAGGTTTGTACAGTATGATAGGAACTGATGACAGGTTTTATTTTGGGTGAACTGTCGCCTTTGGTGCTGTCTAAAACACAGCCTCTGCAAAATTTTAAATGTGCAGTTGTAAAAGAAAGGAATGTTATAGTGAACTATGAATTTTATATACTGGAGGAAAGCAAACCTCCTAAATCTTATGTATCTTTACTCAGTTTTGGGTTAATTGGTTAATAAATGATTCACTTGTAAGATACCAATTTAAAGTCCCCCTACTATCATTGGTCAGAATGATGTTGATTCATGGCCATTGGCTGAAACTTCAACCATTCTTGACTCTTCGTACTTTTCTATTGACATGTCCGTTATCTTCTTAAGAAGGATTTTTCGTACATGATTTATACGTTGTGATTAATAAGAAGCTAGTTACATCATCCATTATTTGACCTCCTGCGTCAATCTGCTGATCATTGTTTTTACCGTTCGCCATTCTTTTTAACCAGTTTTAACTATATTTGCCAAGCATGTGAACAATCTCTCATAATTAGCTCTTTGCTTAACAAGGCTCATTGCTTTTTGGGTTGTTCATTAGGGACTCTTTTGTGTTATTTAATGACAATGCCTGCAGCTTTCTTCCTTGTCTTAGTGTACGCTTCTACATTTTGCATTCCCTGACCTACCTAAAAATCTGCTTCTGTATCAGTTTAATGATCCTGCTGGGAAGTGACTCAATTTGAAACTCATTGTTTTGAGACATGCTTGCATTTTTATCCCTTTATTTAGCGCTTTCATATCTCACGCGAGTTACCGCTCCAGATGTGCGAAATTGCCAGATAAATCACGGCAGACGGGGGAGGAGTGGAGATGCACCTGCCACCCAAACTATGCTATTTCCATCAAAGCAGAGATGCTAATGAAAATCGTCCCAAGGATAAAGTCGCCCTGCGTGTGTCCTCTCTGACAAATAAGCAGTCTGCTTTTTCATATGTGATTTCTCATGCACTTCAGTCTCTCACCAAACTTTTCGGTTCTGACAGGAGATGCAACCGTGACTGGGCATTGTGTCATGTCAAATTCGGAGGTAATAAATGTGCCACCTTGACAATGTCGCTCTGCCCCTCATTGTAATCTAGACTTGAATGGCTGCAGATTGTTGAACATCTCATCGCTGGGCTTATTTACTTTCTGTGTCTTACTAAGAATATTAGATTTTTGTTAGAACTAAGCATGTAGTTTGAACCCCATTGGCACATTTTTTATGTGCTGTAATGAGGTGACTAATATCCTAATCGCTTTTGCCTAAAGTCAAGATGATTGATTTATCAATCATCTTTGGGGGAAAAGACGGAGGTTTAGGTATGAACTAATAATCAGGATTTTGTTCTTATTTTGTGTGGAAACTTCCTGATAGATGATGGAAAGCTTGAATGACTGACAGTGCTGGGCGATTTAGACCAGAATTCATATCCAGATATTTTTATTTAAAAGGCAATATCAGATATGCACATCGATATTTTCTTCAAAGTGGAATAAATGGTTACTTGGAAGTCAAAGCCTCAAGATAGTTTTCATAATCACCTTAAATAAATTGGCTTATGAGAAGAAATTCATTTACACTTTTAAAGATTTAAACATACAGCTGCTTACCTCTTGAAATTTAAACAAAAATTATAATAATAAACAAGTAAAAAAAGAGATATATTATTGTTCTTTGGCCAACAAGGGAAAGCTCACCCAAAAAATGACAATTCTGTTATCAATCACAAACCTTCTTTACATTATCTGCCCCCATTGACCCATTGGTAATTTGCCCACACAACAGAAGTTGTGTTTAGTTGAAGAGGTATTTGTTACCAACATTCTACATAATATCTTATTTTGTGTTTAAATGCACTTTACATTTTTTTCCAGATCAGTATCGGGGGAATTAAGCGGAGTGTTCATCCAATTCTATCATCAATTAAAAACCTTCTTAATCTTTCAAACCTAAATCACTTTCTTCTGCAAAAGATAATATTTTGAAAAATGTTGGTCAAGCAAAACCATTGTTTCATATTGACTTACTTTGGTTTGGTGTGCATATGACAGAAGTCAAAAGATACCAAAGTTCTTGTCACCAACATTCTTCAAATTATCTTCTTTTGTGTTCTGCAGTAGAAAGTAAGTAGTACAAATTTGAAATAAACGGTGTGGTGATTGTAGTGGCAAAGTTTTCTATTGTTAAATATTTTAGATTTCCTGTTTCCAAAATGTCCTATTGTAAGGTAATAAGCAAACACATATATGACAAGTACTCACATGCACTTTACCTTGTGGTCAGACAGATGTTTCCGGATCAAGACGGGGGAATTGCAGGGAATGTTAAAAAATTACCATTTGGTCATCAATAAAAAAAAAATTTATTTCAAAACTATATTCATTTTTCTGCTGAGTACAAAAAAGATATTTAGAAAATTGTTTGGTAAAGAATACACTTGGATCCCATTGACTTCTATTGGTTTTATAATTTTGTGTTCTGCGAAAGAAATGAAGTGGATCAGGTTTGTGATGTCACCAGGGTGAGTAAATGATAACAGAATTTATTTTGGGCTCAACTTTACATTTGAAAACTTTATTAAGCCAGTTGGCTGCAGGTTTTGTACAGACATTCACATACAGGTAAGAGTTGTACTTAACTGTTCATTTTAAGACATTTTAAGATAAATACCCTTATCTAACTTTGTTAGATAAAGTCATAAATAAAGGCCATGCAGGGATTCACTTTTCTTTGATTCAATCTATTAGACTTTTGAACGATAACATTTGACACATGTCACTTCAATCACTTCAAAAGCAAATCCTGGGCTTGTGCAAATCATCTGTCTTCTGTTGTTTCTTCTCCAATGTTTGGACTTCAAAAAAGCATTTTAATTCCTCCATAAAAATAATACCTCAATTTGGTATCACTCAACTTGACGCTTCCAAAATTGCCTTCAGTAAATCGTGTAATAATACTGCAAAAGAAAACAGGTTAAAATGTCAGAGACTTGGATCTACTTTCAAGCCGAAGAGATGTAAAATTACTAAAGAAAATGTCACACTGGCCTACTCTTTTCATGACACAACGACTTAAAATACACCCACCATATTCTCAGCAAAGAAAACAGAATCCGTTTGAAAAAAGCATTACCATACGGGGCAAGATAATGCATGTACAATACAGAAATAACAAGATTCTGTCTTTGATAAAATACTTTGAATTCATATGTTGCCCCTGTAAAAGACATTTTCAATGCATAATAATGAGAGGATCTGTATAAGATGTTTTGGCATTGTCCTGGTACACATCACTTTGAAATTAGAAATGAAAAGAAATGGGGAAAAAATGGGAAATGCAAAGAAGTTCAAGGTGTTTGGTATGAGAACTAAACTGTGTCTTTCAAACTTGTGATATATCAATCTGGATGTTCATATACCATTTTAAAATAACCAAATCAATAGATTACTGTCGTGCCGATGGCTTACTTCCAACAAATGTGGTAGACGTGACACAGGTATAATTTCATTGGCTTTTTGATTCTTGTTAATGATTCATGTTTCTCAACTTTACCCTTGTAGACAGAGGTAATGATTTGTATTGGCTGAACATCACAAGTGACATTTGGATGAGATTTGGATGAGAGTTGATGCTTGTGTCTCTTCAGTCTTCTGGACTATTAGAAAGGGAGGAGGGATGCTGAGAGAGTGAGGGATTTGGGCTTGGATTTTCTGCAGCTCTAAAGCAATAGCTCTTAATCTACCTTAGCGTCGTGACACGGGATGTATGCAATGAGCGGAGCAGACCATTTTAAAGCCGTCAATAACACCAATCAAGACATTTGTGATTGCGAATGAAAAAGTAATTAGGAAGAATTCATCGGACAGTTAAACTGCGATTGCTTCCTTAGTTGTTTCGGTTGCTCTTTTAGATGAAGACTATATAGCCAAATGAGTGAAAACTACTCAAGCATTGTTGATGAAACTATTGTTTGCAAGAGTTATGAATATAGCATCGTTATCTTTCAATCTAGATATTCATTGATCCATGCTCTCATGTAGTCTTTCATTTATCTGTTGGTTTGCCAACCCATTCATCTTCCTGTCATTTATTCATTCATCTTGTTTGTCTGTTTGTGGTATCAGTTGACCATAAAACATGAAAACAATCTTTTCTCACTCTTTTGTGTAATGCATAGATGATGGATTGATTGTATCATGCAGGTTCTTGAGCGACCGGCCCTTTAAGGTACAGTTCACTATGCATTTGTGACCCTGCATGTGAAAACCATGACAAAAGTCAGAAAATCCGACACAAAGAGCTTCATAGATTCATTTCAGCCATTGATTTCACTCTAACTTTGATCTTTGACATAACCTTATTTGGTCAATATTAAATATATCAAGATCATAATTTACAGAATGTTTTTTACATTATGTAGAATGACTTTATATAGGAAACAGCTAATTACAAAAAAGGACTTAAACTGGATTTCACAGGCAGGGCCAGATTTACTTAAGACTTTATTTTACTGCTTACAAGATTTACATTTACATTTAAGCATTTAGCAGAGGCTTTTATTCGAGAGATTAACAGGGATCGAGGAAACAACGAAGCGGTAGTCATAAAGATTACAATAGTGTAAGATGTGCTATAAAAAGTTAATAGGTTACACAAAGCAAGACCATACCTGTTAGGACGGAAAAGCGTTAGATTTGTTTTATATTTTAGCAATGGATAACTTGTTTCTGTAAGAGGTTTGCTGGAAAATGGATTTTAGATGTTTCCTGAAGGATGTGAGGGATCTTGGCTAAAGATAATATTGAATTACGAGTATTCCTCCTGGATCACCACTACAGGGGAGAGGAGACAACATCGTGCACAGGTAAAGTGAAGTTTTTTTGCTTTGCTAGGATTAGTAAACTTTACTTAAAATAACAGCCTTTAATGCACAAATAAGATGTTATACAAATGCTTGATATATAGTTAATACAGCTCGACTCTAAGCTAAGTCAAGTCCTCTCCCAATATAGATGGAACTTTTTATGAATCTAATAATACTGCTATGAATGTATGCATCTGTTTACTCGGCGGTTGATGCTCAGGAAAACTCCTGCATGTACCTTAAAAACATTTACTATATAACCATTAATTTGCTTAGAAACATTCAAGTAGAAACAAATCTATGGAAATTAATTCTTTATTATATCTGCTAGCAATCGCACTTTCTTTCGTGTTAATGCATACTTAAAAAGATTTTTGACAGCAGGTATTTCATAATCTAGAATGTAGTTTTGTCAAAAATTATATTTTGATAACTGATAATTGTGATAATCCTTTTTCAAGTACAACGTACATTTACATAGACATGTTTGCTGAATTTAGCCTACTCAAATCAACAAGACCTGCCTTAAATAAAGAGAAAAACTTGATGAATTTCACAATTTAAATTTAAATATTTAACCTATGTAATTTGCACGTGCACTGAATCTAAACAAAATTGTGTTGCCTTTCATACTTTGGACTGAGGTTGGTTTGATCCATCATATTTTAAGTTCCAGCTTTTATGCGGCTTTTCTTCTTTACATTGGAGACACAGACCCGCTTTAGAGCCTCCTTTAAACGTCTGTTTAAAGATGCCAATAGAGACCAAAAACATATGAAAACAAGCTTGTAAAATAGTGTAGGTGCGAAATGTAAGATGTTGTGAGTTTTGATATTGAAAGTGCACTTAACTAAGACTGAGACAAAGCTGATGTGCATGCAATTTAAGGGTTGAAGATATTGAGTGACGATTTCATCAGAAGTGTTATGTAAGTGGACATGTGTCCACACGCCTATTTTCACATCAGCTTCACTTTCTCCAGACACGGCTTAAGACATTTCTGCAGTGTCTTTAAATCTGCATTGATTCTGTCTGATTAAAGTCAAAGCGGATGTCAGTCAACCTTTTCACAGTCAAGTGGTTGAGATTGACCCTCAAGATCATATACTTAGCAGTTGTCCTTTTACAGACTAGTTTTGACATTTACAGAGTGGAAATTGCATTTCAAAAGCACATTTGTTCACCCTGTGGTCTTGGCTCTTTACTAACTCATTCGCTGGCAAGTATTTGACTTAGTGTGCATTATTTGTCTAAATTTAGCGTTTGCCTTTGATTATTTTCCGAGTCGACAGAAACAGCTTCTGTTTTACATTTTTCTAATTAAATGAAACATTTCCAGCCTTGCAAATCGTATATTTAGCAAAACAATCCAAGTAAAGTTAAATTGAAAAATTACCATTTCAGCCCTTTTTTTCATAGTATAACATTTTTTCTTTTTTTCAATGGCCAAACATGAGGACATGAGACTGTATTTACTCTTCCTGGGACCTTTTTCAAAATCAAGGTAGGTGCAAACTCAAAGTTAACCTCTTAACGTCAACCGTTGACGGGATAAGTAAAGCCCCTTATTGAAATCAATGTATCTGTAACGATGAATCACCGAGGTGGATCCAAATGCATTCAAAATAAAACATTTTAATTAAGCACACAAACGTACAACAGGATAATCCATGGCATCCTAGTCAAACAGGAAACCGAGGGAGAAGATCCACATCATATACACATTTGATTACCAACAACAGACAAGGGAAACATGAGGGATCTTAAACACTGGGGATAACAAGATAACAAGACACACCTGCAGAACAATCTACACAAGAACCAATGAACGAAAGAATTATAGAAGATTACCATCTAGATGACATGGGACAGGAACTAAACAGAACTAAACCAAAAGATCAAACATACAAGGAGAGACAAGACTCGAACCATAACAGTATCTTTAACTCAGAGTGAGTAACCATAGTAACCTACACTTCTTTATATAATGGTGTGTTGTTTTTCTCATGCCCTTGCCATGATGAATCATGTGATTTTTGCCATGAAACCCAGGGCGAACTTAGTCAGTGTTGGTGAAACTAATTCCTTGCATCTGATCTGAAACCAAAACCTCAGAGTAATGCTTTTCGGTGTAAATCAACTTTTGAGTTCAAGTGTAAACTCGGTGTAGGTTGACACCGGCCCTTGATGATAAATAATATCTCAGCATCATTTAAGAAGGTTTAAAAGCTTATATTGCGTTTTTTGAAAGCAGACACACCTGACGTTTCAGATTTGGTCAATGTCAGTTAATAGATCTCAATTGCTTAAAGGATTTAAAAAACTATTTATGTTTTGAGATTATTTATTTGTATTTTCATAACTTTTGCTTGTGTTTATAAAGTCACTTTTTTCACTAAACACACTTTGATTTTTACAATCAGAATATGATTTACTTGCCTAATGTGCTCACATACAGAATGAATTTGTTCTGGGTACAGAAGCTCTTAAAATATAACATACAATTAAAAAACAAAACAAAAAAATAAAATGAGAAGTTAACAAGGTAAAAGTAATAGAAATTATATACATAAGACAGCATTTTTATCATTTTTAATGGATCATTTTCTATTGTCACTTTAAGTTTTAGAAGCTTCTAAACTGCCGTGTGAAACTGGCAGGATGGGAAGCTAGATTACTTCGATTTTTGAACAACTTGAAAACTTTTATCACGAAAATCTTTTAACGAATACACTCGGTTTACTTTTTTAGCCTTTGTTATGTATGCAATGTTCTTTATGGAATACAAAAGACATTCCTACAGGCGCTGTGTGTTTGTTATTGTGGAACAAATGTGATCATAAAGGCTCCTCCGTTTCATCACCAACCCCGAAACATCATGCACACATTACAGGAGCGTATTGTGAAGTCTGTAGTGCTGGGAGTAAGGGAGCAGACTGCCTCTGACTCACACAAACAGCCATTAACATCCAGTAGTGCCTGGCGTATCAGAAAGCTGTTTTTTAGCCTCTCACCTGATGACTCGGTTCACCAATAGCATGTCAGTGATTGGCAGGTAGCCACATCTCTCTGTTTCTCCTCTCATCTCTGATTCTATCAGCCTCTTCCCGGTGGCCTTCGTTAGCCTCAACCTGCTTTATCAATGAAAACACAAATATAAAACAAAATCTGCTTGACTGTCATGCTGATATTTGTTCATTCATAATCCGTAAAACATCAATTTAGTGTGCCAAATATCATCCAAGGTTCTCTTCTGTGGTCTAGAAGAGGGTTTTGATGATGGTTGCCAGATCCCCCACAGAGATTCTGATGATCTAGATCAAAGTGTGACCTTGCACACTATGTGTTCATCCACAATAGATAGGGAGGAGAGAAAAAGAAAAGCTGTATCGTGTTGCAGGATTTTGGATATAATAAAATTGCTGGAGAGGGACAGTGTTCAAATCAAATAGTGGAGAAATTCAACAGTTTTGAAGAAATAGCCCACAGCTTTGAACCGCAGGAGAATAGGAGTCAGTACAGAGAGAATGTTACAAGGTTCACTTTAATGCTGAAGGAAGACTTTCAACTAAAGTGGAAATTTAAAATTTAGGTTTCGATATAGTTACAGTAGATAAAGTTGAATTTCTGCCATGGGAATGTTGTAGTACAATAATTCAAGCAGTATCTATAAACCACACTGCTGTTGGTAACCATCAATAAGCTATAAAGTTTATGAATTGCAAACTTATTTTGAAGAATGTTCTCATAAACATGCATAACTTGGAGATTAATAGCAGATTATATCGTTTTGGATGTTAACTTGATCAATCAGGCATAAACTTTATTTATTTCTATGCACGCAATCATTCAGTGCTGCTCATTACACATTACACAAACCGTTTGTGCTACATGTATTTGATTATGTCTGAATTCATCATTTTGCAAATGAAAACGAAATAACTGTGTTATTCCGTTATATTACACTGAAATTGGAAAATGTCAGTTAAAAATTAATATCTGGATCATCCCAGGCTTAGTACTGACAAATGAGAGCATCGAGCAATCCGTCAATCCCTGTCCATATGAAGCTAACATGGACGCATGCCGCAGCCAAAAGAATGGGTGAATGTCATATTCAGAGAAGGGTCTTTATGTAACCCTGTCTTTTTTAGAAGTATGCTCAGTCAAGCTTAGTAAATGGTTGCAGGAAACCCTGTAGGTTAAAGGACAGTTACCCAGACAAAATACAAATGTCTTAATTTACTCACCCTCTTTTATTTAAAATCTGCTCTTACAAAAACTCATAAATAGTTTTTAAATAACAATCTACAACCCCCAAAAATGTGTACATTTACAGCTTTTAAATTAAGGAAATATTCTATTTACATTTGGTAAAAAATTGTGAAAAAAATAAATAATATTAACTCAAATAGTTCACTTTGAATTAAATATTACAAATATATATTTATAAAATGATATAAATATTTGTTAAATTTCGAGAAAAAATTGTTTCCCACTGAAAAAAAAATGTTTTAAAAATATGTGATTTATTTAATAAGTGGTACAATTTATCAAGCCACATGAATGATTGTTTAACAGTGTTTATGAGTTTCTTCTTCAGAACATACAATGTTAGTAACCAAAGAATGGTGGTACCCATTGATTTGCATCAGTTTTGAATACATACAATATACCGCAGTTGTCCAGTTACCAACATTCTTCAACATATCTTCTTATATAGAGACGTGGTAGTGCTTTGTTAAATTTTACACTGTAGGAAATATTTATATAAATAAAACCAGGAATGACTAACACTAAACCCTAAGCGACAACTATTCAATTGTATTCATTAGTGTGTTCACTAACACAGTAGAAAGCCAGAAGGAATGTTATCACCTGACAAATATAGTCAGTTTATTCAATAACAGCTTCTTAAAATAGAATAATTTACATCAGACATTGGTGTCTGAATGCATTGTAGGTGCCCTAAAGACAAAGCCAGGCGTCTGGTTTCTGAAACGCCGAATATCTTCATTCCATCCACATGTGTTTGAAAGGGGGAAGAGCAGGGGAGGAGGGAAAGGTCACATAGTGTTGAAAGCAGAAGAGTTTAGCATGCAGTATGCTCGCTCTAAACTCTGATCTAATATGCTGTTTCTATCTGTTGAACCTTCCACCCTCACTGGTCATTCTCTCCATGCGTCCTGGCAAATCTCTCCTCACCACCTGAACCTGATCCTCATTTCTGCATCCCATCACATTCCCACTTCATGAGCAGACAGTCTAATGCCCCGAGCCTCGATCGACGGCGCCATGTGGGGGACATCTATCCACTCTGTCTGAAGGTTTCTTCAAGGTTATTGGCCTAGTTGTATGTCATTTCGTCCAATGACCAGTTGTTTTGTTTGAGGCTTGAGGATGTGATGCTATTTTTAAAAAAACATACTGAATCACTAGATTGATCAGGAAATGGCAAAATAAAAATGATTCAGAACATATGCTTTTTCAACATGATACAGATAAAGTCCCAAATACTTTAAAATGCCCCAACATGTCTTCAGCAGATTTTATTAATATATAACAGTGTCAGCTTTCAAAATCTTGTTTATATTTCACTATCGGCTTCTACAGATGCTCTGATTTGAAGAGTTTTTGTCTGACTCTCATCACTTATCATCATTTACTGTTTGAGAGTTGACAGCTTTTCAAATATTCATATACGAATACAATGCAGGTATAATATTTGCAGACACTATTTGCAGTTACCGCTCGAAAAATACAATTTCCACAATTTATGCTGTCATTTCAAGAAATGATGTCAATTTAATATGCAGCTACTTTTACACAGCAGAACACTAACAGGTGGACTTCACTTGTGTCAGATGGAACCTATAATCATGTGTTATATACCAAAGATACATTTACACCAGTTAAAGTTAATAAAAGGTTCTTGCAACCTATTTGCTTGAGTTATGTGATGTAGTTCTGAGTGGGTATCAAAGTGGGGCTTGATTTTTAACATCCAAATTAGATTAAGCTCCAATGTTTCTGTGCCAAAATAAAAATGTGTAACTTTGGTGACGACTTTACAAAAAGACATAAAAAGACATTTTTTAAAACTTGTATCAGTGAACTACTCACAAAGAAAACAGATACACATTAAAATTGAAGAGGCAATTTTGATTGAATCATATTTCAACCAAACATGGAAATGTTGTGTTCAATATCTGTTTACTTATATTTTTTATTCCTATATGACTCCTATAGAACTCAAAAGGAACCATTACATGAGGTGTTTGGGTTTTCTTTTGGGCTGACAAGCTATTATTTGCGATAAGTAAAATAAATTATATATTTCATTAAAAACAGCATTCTTAAAAAAGAAATTAAGTAAATATACTATTTACAATTTTTAAAAATAGTAAAAGAAAACCAGATTTACTCAAATATTTCAATTAGAATAAGATATTACTAATATATATTTGTTAAATAATTTTTTCATTACATTAACTTATTTGTACAAAAATGTTTGTCAAATTACGAGAAATAAGTTGTAAGCTTCAAATAAAGTATTTTTTTACATTTAAAAACTATTAAATGTTTTAAAAATATTTCATTTAGTTAATATTTTTGTGAAATTTACCAAGCCACATGAAGAATTTCATACAGTGTTTATGAGTTTCTTCTGTAGAACATAAAAGATATTCTAAAGAATGTAAGTAACCAAACAACAAGCGTCATCGCCTTCCCATCTTTCATTACGCTGTTATTTGAATATTTAAATATATTAATTTAAAGTTTGTGTTTTCATTATATTTGTCTGTGTCCAGTCCTTACTTATAAACACATGAGCATACATGTAATACATTTAGAAAATATGTACATGTTTGCATTTATTTTTTTATTTACCATAATTTCAATTATGTATAAAGATTTTAACTATATTTTCATATTTTTCTCAAATACAAAAATTGTTTATGACTACAAAATTTATATGCACATTACAGAGACATATATCACTTAGACACAACCTTTTATTCTGAGCAAAATTAATCTCAATTTATCTTTGATAGCTCATTTTGTTAAGACATGTGGGTTAGTAAAAGGTAACAGAACTTTTAACTATGCCGTTAATTTTTATTCTTGTCCCAATATTGATCGTAAATCTTTTTTCAGGAAACATGCAAATGCAAATCATCACAACTAAAATTTGATGCGCATCAATAGGGAACAGGTCATTTCTTGACTTTCTCTGACAATAGAAAAAGAAACACTTCTTATAACTGCACTTAAAATACTAACAGCATTTTGATTCATACAGAGCGCTGTAGATTAAAATTCACCACCAAAGGAGCCACAAAATGATTTTTCACCGCATGGTACCGGAGGCACGGTTTTTATAAATGGACTTTATCAAATGAACAACCATTAAGAGCCCTGCCCATAAAGAACCAGCACTGTAAAATAACAGGATGTTTACAGGGGTTGATCTGAGAATGATAAAGAAAAAATTCAAACAAAGTTTCATAATGCAATTGGGCTTAAGGGATGTTCATTTGTTAACCACATTTACGAGCTTGCATGCTGTTCTATCGCATGCCTGCATAGCCAAACGTTGTACACAAAGATGCAGTTTAATTGTTGCAAGGTAAAAGCCACAAATTATTATTCGTCTGGAAGTCGGTTGTTCTTTTGTTCAGTGTTATTTCCAACTGACAACGCATCACACAAATGAATAGTTATTTCAATTTGATAACCTTTCTTGACAAAAAGTGCACTTTATAAAACATTTAAAGAGCGGAAAGAAGCTGTGTCTGTATTAAGACAGCTGTTCTGTATACTGACATAAGTGATTCTACAACTTAGTTGTTGGTCTGCTGTGTAATATGACTGGCAGATGCTGTGAGCATATGTCTATTTATAGAAACAAGGTAAAATGCAGAATGAAAGACAAGCACACGGGGAGGATGCAGGGAGATTTAACGCTTATTTAATTAAAGGATTTGCTCACAAGACATCCTTCGCATAAAGCCAGTTACATGATTTGAATCCAGTCAAGTGAGTGACAGGACACAGTGGTTACTTTGTATTTGGGTGTAATTTTTTTAAGGAGTTGGAAATATTTCATTTTTATTAAAGGTCCAGGAAGGTCCAAAAAAACAACGGGATCTAATGGTGAGGTTGTAAATTGCATACGTTTCTCAATTATTACCTCCACCAGTCACAACGTTTTCGTTTCCTTGCCAAATATATTTAGGAAATGCGTTCTGTAGCAGGGCTTCTATAGAATCATGTCAGTTTATTCCCTGTAAGAGGACCAATCGTGTCTATAGATAGGAAAAAACTCACTCCCAGGTAAGTTTATTTTGTAAGGTGTATTCACGTGATGACATAACTTTAGAATATATTATTTTTAGGGATGCTCCGGTCCATTGACTGGATGCCGGTATAGGCCAATAATCACATTGTGACTCGAATGGTATTCACAAAATCTTATGAAACTCAATTTTAAAGAAATGTCATTGCGAATCCATATGAAAATGTTCACTGTATAATGAATATTTTTTGGAATATTTAGTACACTGGAAAACCTATTTTATTTGCCTTTTTAAATATAACAAAAATATACATTTATTTTTACTTAATGAAACCTTTTACAAACATTAAATAGATATAGAATTTCAGTTGAAAGTATTAAAATAATTGATTAAAAAGCTGTGAGGTTCAGACGTGGTCTGGTGGATTGAGAGTATATGTTACATGTTACCTGTAATGCGATTGTTTTTGGAGCAAGATCCCAAGAATTTCACTCACCAGGGCACATGTGCCGTGGTGATGTGACAATAAAAGTGAATTCAATTGAATTGGAGAGTAAGACTTGTTACCAAAGGGTTGCGGGTTTGAATCCCAGTGTCAGCAGAAGTGTCATTGAGCAAGAAACCTTACCCCTGTTTGATCTGTAATTATAATTGGCAACTGCATAATACTTGTAAGTCGCTTTGGAACAAAGTGTCTGCTAAATGAATAAATGTAAATGTAAATTTTAGAGAAATTTGCTGTTGGCTTTTTACACTAACAAAGACTTTTTTAGTTTATGTAAAGAAAAAAGCATATAAGTAACATATATATTTGTAACATTAACCAATGTTTTTTGGGGAATTCCACACCCTATTTGAGCTAATGAGATGTACTTATGTTTCTTTACTTACCGATACAATATTTTAAACAGTATATTTAGTTATTTTTGTAAATAATTACACAAAAAACAGTAAATATTTCGTGCACTCCTTCAAAAAAATTGTGCCTGCTAAGTCTAGTTTGACATCCGTTCAGAAAATGTTTACTCTGAAAATTCACTCTCAGAACTGTTGTCCTTTGGAGACACTGAAAGATTCTTAGAAACTTCCGAATTTCTACTTTTGGATTCGCTCTGCGTTAACTCTCCGTTTTTTCGTCTGAGATTATTCGAGGGCCTCTGAAACAATGTACTGAGAAAGAACAAGACTTTAATTTATTGCCTGTTTTACAGTTCAACCACACCTAAGCTTTAATCTTCTTCCTGAAATCCGTAGCTAACGTCATTGCGGGGGAGACAGAGAAACAAAATTGCCTCTGGATCTTGGGAACACAAACATATTTCCCTCGATGTCTTAACATGTTATAGAGATGGTGTTTGTTCAAGTTTGTCCTGCTGGAACTACCGAGGCCTATGGCTTAAAGCTGATAGTTAGCTGCTAGTATTCATTGCAAAATATAAACAATATATGCCTTATTGTCTAATGGTTAAAACAAGTGTTCAGACCAGTGAGTCTATACAGATCCGGCATTTGAGATCTGTTTTTATATCGTTTGAAGAATAAGTTCAGCCCAAAGAGACAACTTTCTTGACTCATTCGTTAATAAGAAAAGTTAAAGCGATTGATGTGCAAAAGTATGCCAAACACCACAAAAGTGTCAATTCTCATACGTCATAGAATTGCATTAGAAACAGACCTACATTAATCCATCTTTTGCTTTTGTCTCTCCTGTGACCAGATCAGTTCTTAAATCAGTTAAATGAAATAATCCGGACTGGTTTTATAAACTTTAAAAAGTCAATGGTGTAAATGGTGTTTTTTTGTAAAATACTAAAGAAGATATACTCTATTACAGAATGTTGTTAACCAAAATGTGTTGGTCCCCATTGACTTCTATTGTAAAGACACCAAACAACAAAAGCCACCATGGACTGATAGTTACTAAACATCATTTTTCAAACAATCTTCCTGTTTGTTTTGCAGGAGAATGTAAGTCACGCCGGTTTAAGATTTTAATAGGTAAAATATACAATGACATAATTTTTATTTTGTGGGTTATATGAACTATGTAGTAAGCAATCATGGGAAAATTTTCATTAACATTCCCAGAGGAGAATGGATTTTTTTTGTGAAATGTAGTTCACCCTAATGATATATTTACAGTATGATGCTCTTAAAGCTTAAAAGCTCTTGTCCCCATTTAGTGTAATTGCATGGAAAACATAAATCCTGCAATTATAACTTATATTACTAACTTATAACTATTTTTATACATGCATTTTATAAAGAGAAATGTGTTATACAGAATAAAAAACATTTGAATATATTAAGTTACTGTGAACGTGCTGTATCAGTTTTCAGTATCGTTCACCATCTTCCTGTTTAATCCCCAGAAAAGTCTCATTGCTGAATCACCTGCAAAGTCAACACAGGGCTTATCTGCCTCCCTAGTTTTTCTGTATCATGTGTCACTCTTCCTTAAGATCCCATCAGAGGCACAAGAGCTTGTCTGTGCCCAAGTGATTCATTAAACCTGCTGCTCTGAAAGCAGACACAGACAGTTGGTCAGTCAAAGGAGGTGACAAATCTGTTTGAGAAGTCTCTGTAAATAGGGTTGGTGTAACAAGGCCACTGCTTCTAAATGTAATTGTAAAGATTTAAAAACACATTTTTTAGGTTTCATTATTTTATATTTTAGTATTGATGTTTAATTTTAAAACATACTAACATCAATGTATCATGAATGAAATGTCAATCATGTGTTCCAGAGTTTGCACTTGTCTCAAAAAGTGACATGTCTCAAAAGTGGCATGAAAAACATTTGAAGACCAACAGTTAAAACAAAATAATTTTTTTACATCAAACAATTTACACTTAATAATGAGTATTTTAAAGCTTTGACGTTGATTAAATATAATGTTTAACTTTTGTTTATATGTAAGTAAAATAAAAAGAAGTAAATCCGATAACCTCAAATATTTCAATAAGAATTTGAATGTTTATTGCGAAAAGACATGTATTAAATTATAATTTTTATTACATAAAGTAAAAAAACAATTTGTACACTCCACAGAACTTAACTGCTGGATTTGAATCAATTATTTTACTATTTTCCACTTAAATCTATTTTTTTAAATAAATTATACAATAAGTTCAACTGTTTATTTTTTAATATATTAACTTATCCACATGGCATTTGTATCCTTTTGGAACGTTACAGTAAAGGGTCATAGGGTGCGATTTTCTTTTTCCTGTTTCTTTGGTGTGTTAAAGTTGCCTTTGCAAATGAAAGACTGAGAATAAAAGCTCACCCAGATCTCCTTGGAATGCTTTGTGTAAACACGCCCCCTCAAGCCTACCTCAGATTTTGAGACTTAAAGTTTGATGTCAGTCAATATCTTCAGTATGATTTCAATCTTTGACATGGTCAATCAATATTAAAAATGTAAATATTATATTCTCACAGAATGTTCCCTAAATTGAGTTGAATGATTTTATGTATAAAGAAGTAACCCCCCCCAAAAATGACTTTGGCCAGGTTATCACAAACAAGATCACATATTAACCATATTGACCCTAGTTATGTTCTTGGTTTACCCTACACATTTTGGTTGAGCCTCCCTAACACCGCCTCCATCTGGCCACCATTATTAAACACATCCTGTTGGCACCACATGGCGGAGGAAAATGGCTGAAAATCCAGGCCCGTAGACATGCACACCACCCTGCGGGGCTTTGAGCCTGTCAAGGGCTTTTTAGCTTTCACTTCTCCCTGGCTACACGGTAACATGAACAGGCATTACATGCCCTGAGGCCCTATTGGTCATAATAGGATGGGGACCGGCCAGCCTTGGATTTTTAATGAAATGTAAAGATTGCCTGTCTGCTTGGTAGAATCAGGCAGAAAGTTTGGGTTTTAAGGGAATGCTGTTGTCTAATCTCACAGGGCAGAGACAGCGAAGCATCCATGTGTGTTTTACCCACACAGAAGGTGAATAATAGTCACACGGACGATGCTGCAGTTTTTTGCTCGGCTGATGAATGGAACTAAGCAAATTCATTGCCGGGTTGAAATCGAGAGACTTTGATTAAAGTACGGTTTAATTAAACTACGTCTCTCACCTTGTTTAAATTTTAATTACCCAGTAAGTGAGTACTTCCAGCATTCATTTGGAACTGCCGGCAGGGATAGATGTTCATCCTTCTAGCCAAAAACAGTGCTTTCAATTTATTTGAAATTGAAGATCTAAAATAACACTGCAGCATTTAACCGCAGCATTAACTGCATCCCAATACCACAGAACACCAATAGTACGCCTTATTCTTAGGAAACAGATTTTGGATTACTTAATACTTTTGGAACCGGAGAGTCAGGGCTTCAGAATATCCTACAATCTATTAGTAATACCAAGCTCTGATATATTTATTTAAAAAAGTTTGAGGTCTGATGAATTACACAGACTGTTGTAAATCTCTTTGATTTGATACTTCTGCAATGAAAAGTTAATAGCGAAAAAGACAGCTCCAAATTTTCAGGGCATAAGGTCTTAAATTATTCCTTTTGTTTCTTCATCTTGTGTTCTCCTCATTTTGCCTTCTTTGTTTTTATATTCATTTATTTAAAAACATAGATTTCTACTAACATTTATAATGGCTGATTTGTACAGTAATCTTTTACATTTATTGTCAAATTCTTGTCTGCAGCATAGGAAAAACATCTACAATGGAGTGAACGAATATGTATAAACTCCACAGTAACCTTTCACCCACATTCTATCATTTTATTATTCTTCTAGTAAATAAAAGAGTGCTTTCATTAAAGCCATTAGAATATTTATTTCTCGAATCTGATGAGTTGGGAAAATAACTGTGATTTATTGTAGAGAACCTATAAACTTGGTCAGAAATCTCTTCATTTTAATACATCACGACTCCAATTTACACCTATTCCTGCCGCTGCCATTAGAATGCCGTAACAGTAACAAATGGTTGCAACCAAATTTGCAATGCTTTATATTCGGCGTGGGTGGACGCTATGGAACAGTATGTTTTATTTATTTATTTTTGTTCACAAGATAATAAAAAATAAGTGCGTTCCATAAAGATGACAAGCAATTTTAATACAGCGCTTTTTCAGTCTCATATCTTTCGATGTCTCTTCATATAGAAAAATTGAGAGGTAAATAAAGTAAATTGCATGACTTGTACGCATAAAACAACTCTAGTTTATTCAAAAGTTAGACTTTTTCTACAAAGAAAATCCCCATTGTTATTTCATATATTTTGATGAAATAATAGTTCACCCAAAAATAAAAATACTGTCATCATTTACTTACCTTTTTGCTATTCAAACCTGTATGACGTTGTTTTTTTCACAGAATGCAAAGATGTTTTGAAGATCATTGGAAACACTGCCAGTTTCCAACTATCTTCATAATATTTTGAACTTTTTTCATAAGATCTTTTTTCTGTTTTGATGAAGAAAGTGTTCATTTACAAATGGAATTCACTGCTAATGCCTCACTTTCATTTTATATTTAAAAAGGGAAATTTGGCACCAGGTTGAAATATGCAGTAACGCCAGGATCTATAGTCTTAAACAAATAAAATATTGACACAATTGAAATATTCATAAGGCTCTTGTTTACTAAATCACTTTATGTACACTAACACTCTTTTCACCTTGTAAGATGGGATAGACGCTTATAAAAACAAGTCATTTATAAACCTTATTCAGGGAGCTGTTGCCTTATGTTAGGCTTATAAAAATCTCAAGGACAGAAAGCTTGGGCTGTTTGAGAGTACAGTAAAACAAGATATGACTACAGGGATCGTGAATATACTGTTTATCTGTTTCTCTGTAAATCTCTGCAATCCATGCAGAAAATCCTATTACTATATTGTTCTAGATGTTGATTGGTCAATAAACGTAATTTATTCACAATAATAACAAACATGTATTGCTGCAAAGCATCCACAGCTGATATGGCTGCTAACATTTAATTTAACTAGAGCAATGACGTCTATTTTATTTGAAATTGATGGAAAAAAATTATTTTATTGGTATTGTGACTTGAATGATTTTCTTATGTAAAACCCAAAAGAAGATATTTGGAAGATATTTATGAATGACATCGTTACTTAGAATTTAACATTGCCAGTCTCCAATATCTATCGCAGCCTCACATTGGAAATAGTTCTTCAGGAAGTGTACAACGGTTGTACATTTGAAATCAGGAGGCATTGTAGGTATAAGTAGTAATCGTTCATAGACAGCACTACAAAATGCCTGACACCCTATATGGTTCACTGTATAGTGGATAGTGTACAGTTTCAGACACAGCTACCGTTTTAACTTTGTATGTGTAAGTAAAAAATAAGTGAATCTAATTAACTCAAATATTTATCTGTATACACAAAAATTGGTGAATTCTAATTGTTAAATAATTACTTTAAAATGCATACTTTTTAAAATGCATATTTCTTCAAAGATGCTTAACATAAACCTTAAAAGTATTTGTAAATATTAGAAAAAATAACTGTTGGATTTTTTATTATTTTAATATTTCCAATGTTAAAAATCAATGCAGGCCAAATATAGTTTTATGTAATTACTCCAACATATGTAACATTCATGTCGTATAGAATTATGCATATGATACATACAGCCTTTTTATACCAAACATCTGCACATGATTATATTGTCAGTTTGATACGGTTCCATTGATTCCTGCCGCATACCACTGCCAAATCCATAACAATCCAGTGGAGTGTGAAGCCCTGTTGCTTTCAGCTTTCCAAATACCTGGCAAACTTTCCTACAATTTATTCTCAGACACATTAACATATTAAAGGAAACAATTGGAGCACCACAGGCATATCCTGCTTTGAGTGAGTTTCTGAAGGATGTTGCTTTGCAGACCGACAATATAGTTATGCACAGAGTGAGGTGAAGGTCACATTTAACAATTTTCTAAAACACTCAATACAATTATCATATCTCATTGCAAGATTGTGTCCCTGAGCGCTGTATGTCACGCAAACCTACAGCTATTTCTTTAAATGACACGACCTCGAAATCCTACAGTATTTCTCAATTGTTCAAGATTGTCTGTTTTCACTTCATATTTCTTAAATGCTATTAAATCTTTTTTCGTTAGTAAAGACAAATCTCTGATCAGGAAACCTCTTTGTGATCCTTGTAATGGTGTTGGGTAATGAAAATCCAAAACATTATCTTTTATTGCATGCAAAATTTGTAATAATACTATTATTTTCTCAACCATTTGTTTGCGCAATACAACTTTCTGTTATTATAGGCCATCCTATTAGCATCTCTGAGACTACATAACGAAGTGTCTGCATGTAGCAAATAATGACAAAATCCACTATTGTTTCGTTCATGGTTACGCAGTTCCAATACAATAACTCAAAGACGTTTTTTTAATTGAAAATGAAGCAACAAAATTTGATATGGTTTTGCCTTAGTCTCCAACTGTGAAGAGAGAGAGAAAGTTAAAAGCAGAGAAAACATCAAGGGAGTGTTGAACTAATTGGAATTCAAGGATGACATCTCTAATATTTTCTGTATAGCAAAATCGACGTGTACGATCTCTCGCGCTTTACTTACAAGGCAATTAACTATAATGCGAAAGTTAACATATTACTTTAAATAATGCGGTGTTTTGAATATTTATTCATATTAATTACATTTGCTTCAAACATCTTATAAACAAATTATTTCAGATTCAATTGAATGGCTTTATTTAGTTTTTCTCCATGATAAGCTGTATGTTTATTCATTCTCTTGCTGTTCTGCCTTTCGCTAGTGCGTCTCATCTATCTACAGTACAAATATGTTTAGCTGATTGATAATATGAAAAAATGTAACGATAATACACTTTCATCAATACGATAATTTTGTATGAATAGAACACTTGCATGTTTATAGTGCATGTGTAGACATGAAGTTTGGTTGCGCACCCATGTGAGGTCATTGGATCATTAACAGCCCTAAATTGTTTGAGTGCAAATATTTTTTTACATTCCAAAATGACACACAAGTGCAGTTATGAGGGGGTAAGGACTTCAGTTGCATGCTGGTACTGGGAATCAAACCCACAACCTTCTGGTTACAAGTCTAACTCTGACCACTAGACCACAACTGACCCAGGTTTTACAACTAGTCTGCGTCTTCTTAAAGAGACAATGTCCAACTAAACATTTACTTGTCTCTGTTATAATAAGTCTATTTGTCATCACAGTATTGGACGGTTTAAAAGGATTAATGAGAACCTGTGTACCACATTATTAATTGTATTCAATTATATTAAATATAATATTGATTGTACATTATTTGATATCCAAAAACAAAGGATGGCTTTGATGAATGAAGAGAAATAAATTCAGATAAATGCTAATGACCAGACTGTTCCTGGATCCTATTGTTTACCATAGTAGGAGAAATTACTTTTATTTTTTAATTAACACAAATGAGATAATTTGAAGAATGTAAGACAACAAAAAGTTCTGCGGTAACTTTGACTATGATTGTAATGTTTCCTACTATGGTAGTAAATTGTCCAATGACTGTTTGGATGCAAGCATTCATCCGAATTTCTTTTTTTGTGTTAATCAGAACAAATAAATTCATACAGGTATCAAACATCTAGAGAGTGAGTAAATCATGACAGAAATGTTATGTTTGGGTGAGCCCTTCCTTTGAGTTGTCAAGTGTGTCGAAACATTACTCTAAGTCACATCAAGTGTCAGTCATTTTTTAGTTCATACAAGAGAAAGACAAGTAGTGTCTGAGATAAATCAAAAGAAAAACAACCACAAAACAGATGAATAACCTAAACGACAGATAATCTTGGCTGTCTCCTATGTAGCCTTCCAAATGGCAGCCCAAGGCTGATAACTGATTTAATTTATATTATTTGAAGATAATATTAATTAGTAATTTTATAAAGATGTGACCCATTTTATTCCATCCTGAAATGAAAAGTAAATGTGTGTACTTGGTTGGGGTTTTTGTTATCTTGCATTCTGGTTGCTTTCATATTTTCTTTGCACCAGATGATAAATTAAAATAAATATTTTCCTAATATATTTTAGTCTTTAACTCTCTGACTTTTCAGATTTCTCCCAAATTCAAAATTTTACCAATGTTCCAGAGAGGTTCTTTGATTAATTTTTTTTGCACAATTGTTTATGAAGAATTTTAAGCACTGTTTTTAATAAAACTTACTTTTCACCTATGGTATAGATTTATTATCCATACAGAGGTTTTAGGTCCTAATATCATGTCGAGGTCATAATTGTGGTATCAAGCAATTTCTATGCGCAAGTAAGTTGATCTTTTTTCATTCACATCATACTTTTTGAACTTAACCCATGGTTGTTACTTAACAGTTTATTGAGTTAGATGCATTGGATGATCACAGTTTATATTTGACAAGGGCTTAATTATGCATGCAAAAAACCTCCACCAGCTGTCTATAGTGGTCTGTGTCAAAATTTAAAATTGACCAGTATGCTTTAATTGTAACTTATTGTCCATTTTTTTATAGCTTGAAATAATATCGGAACAAACACAGAACATGCAAAAAAACCATGAGTTGGAAAAACACTGAAGACAACAATAGCATTACAGTTATAATATATATAACAGTAGGTTTATATTCTTGCAGCACGTTCATGCAAACAGGCTCTTAAAATCTTTCCTGGATTGCAGGAAAAGATAACAGAATCTTGGGTTCAATCATAAAGAAAGCCCTAGAAATGCGTCAAGCACCTTTTGGTGCGAAATGCAATCTTAGAATAAAATGGTCCTCAGCCGCCACTAAGGATTCTGGGATATATAACTAATGATTGCATTTATGCATGCTCGTGGAGTAAACATCTAATGTATGTGTTTGTAGAATCTACAAAATAACCTGAATCAATTCTCATGTGCTCATAAGGCCGCACGTGTGATGTTCTACTCATTGTTTTTTATTTGGCCCATCACTTTTGTTGGATCGAGTCCACAGCATGATCCTATTCTCATGTGAGAATCCCTTCGGAGGCTCATATGCATTTTTATTGCATTTTGTCTTCTGACCCTACTACCTGTGTGTAAACAAGGGTTTGGTTTTATTTAGCTCTCGAGTTGTTATTGTTTAATAATAATAACGCAAGCTTGTAACTCTAAAATTCTATACAATCAAAGGTAATTCACTATTTAATAGTTTACCCTAAATGAAAATTCTGTCATCATTTACTCACTCTCACGTAATTCCAAATCTGTTTTACATTCGTCTTCAGAAAACAAAAAAATATATTTTGAAGCATATATTAGTTTTTTGGCCACAACAATCCTTTACTTTCATAAAACATTCAACTGAAGAAATAAAGGTGGACAGCAGCGCATGGGACAGATTTTATAATGTTTAACTCATTTATCCTTATTGTGGCTTAGCTGGGGATAAATCAGGAGGGTGATAGGAGATTGGAGTTAAGCAAGCAGAGGGAATATGTTCAAGGTCTCTTCCGTCTAGGTCCTGAAAGTAGGGTATATGTTACTCTTGGTCACAATTAAATTGCAGCTGTCAGCAATCTTGATATAAAACAAGCGAGCACACGGCCCTCTTTACTGTAACCTTGGAAAAGAAGAGGATAAGATGGGAAGGTGGAAAGGGGAAAGCGCGGCCATTTATTTTAATGTGCTAGATTTTTCCGCACGACACAAACGGCGTGTTTACGCTGCTGATTCTCCTTGATAGAAGCGCTGGTCAGCATTTTCAAGAATGGGCTGCACTTTCGCCAGCATGATCTTTCTGGTTGATCAGTGGAAGGAATTGTTGCTAGGCTTGTGGAAATACCAGGAAAAATACAGAACATAGAGTTCCGCTTAAAGGAGCAAAAAAAAATACAAGTGATGTTGGTCACACTATGGTATCAGTTCACAGGCACATTAACGTACACAGACGCACAAGTCACAATGCACAAATGTCAACAGCTGTGAAAGAACACTGTTGGAAATACAAGGACAGGGCTCATGTGTCAACACGCACTGGCACATTAGTACAGTATCACCTTCGTTTTTCACCCCAGCTGCAGAACGATCATAAATCTTTGAACCAATAAAAGGGCGGGTCACACACATTACAAGTCCATAAGGCATCAGCGGGCACGACACATGTATCAATCAAAAACAAGAGCTAATAAGCCGTAGGATTGCTTGTGAAATGCAGGTGTGTGTGTGGATTATTGATTAATAATAATAATAATAATTATTATTATGTTTATGTTTTAAGAATAATAAATGCAGTAAATTAAGCAACAGTGATCTTTGGGGGTTTGTTATGAAACTGTTCTATGAAGGTTTTTAAAAATTAATTGAGTTTAGAATTAAATGAATAATTGTGCTTTCACTGCATAATATTTCTGATGTTGGCCCTCTGCTTTAACAGTATATTGACACGGGTATATACAAATATAAGTTAAGATTCATTTTAAACCTGCATGGAGTGGCACCCATTTATTTGCATTGTAATTTAATTGATGCCAGTCACAAACATTCTTCAAAATACCTTATTTTGGGCTCTGTGGAAGAAAGGAAGTAAAACAAGTCTCAAACAAATAAATGAATTACATTTTTGGGTGAACTATCAGTTTAATGTGAATTAAAATTGAATCCAAAAATATAAAATCTGTAATGATTTCATGAAATGAATATTAAGTGAAAGGATTTTGTGTGGGTGCAATGGTAGTTAATGGGGTCTTTGATATTTCATTACTAACATTCTTCAGAATATCTTCTTTTGTGTTTTGCAGACAAACTAAACTTGTACATGTTTAATTATGAAACAATGGTGAGAAATGATCAAGAAAATTACCTTTGTCAATTTTTTAATATGTGATGGCATGAAGTAACTTAAGATATTTCCCAAATACAAAGGGTAGACGGCTAGGGTAAAAATGAAACTAACACAGAGTTTTAAACCTTTATTTATTCATTTTATTCTGTTAGAACCTCTCGGCTAAACGTGACTTTTTTGACCCTGCATGAGTAAAAAGCCTCAATCTACTTGGAAAATTCAAATTTTGAAAGGGTGATTGCTTACCATTCAATATCGAATCGTGCCTAGTGCCATGGGCCTCTGGAATTTATTCTGCCTCAGAGGTGGCAATGAAATTTCACAATGATCATTTACTTCCAACTTCACAATCGCTCATGGAACAGATTCCTATGTTTACAGGAAACGATCCCTCATTCATTCAACTCATCGACGTAACAGATTAACATATTAATCTCACTGAAATAACCACCTGGATCCTGAAATATCCACAGCGAGCCCGCTGGTTCAGACAGGTTTTGTGCAGAGAAAGTTCTCGGGAGCAGCATATCGTGGAGTTTGATTCAAAAGGCCCAGTGGCTTTGAAAAACTCAATTTTCCTAATCACTGGTGCAGGTTCAGCCTGACTGGCTCGAATCACAAAGGGCCGTTCAGCTCTCTCTACAAAGACAGCCAGCACACGAGTTTCTCAGTGTGGTAGAAACAAGAAGTCAAATGTGATATATTTAGCAGAAATACATGTTTCTGTAAGTGGGGTTTTAATATAAAAAGTCAAGTTTGTGAGTCGTGTGACGACTGAGACTTTAATTAGACGCCTGTTATACGAGTGAACCTTGTGTTGGTGGATCTCTGAAATGTGTCTTTTTTTTGTTCCCCCTCAATTTAAACGGAAAACAACATAAAAGACGCATGTCTATAAAGCTCTGCAAGCTGCTCTATCAATCTCATTTACTGAGGCTCATAAAAAGCAATGAAGAATGGCCATATTTACTGTGTACTGGAGTGCTTTTTATGATCGGAAATTAAGTCTTTTTTGAATAAATCTCGGCTATTTTAAATGTTGTGTTTAGTTTGACAGGAACGCTTCAAACAGCATTCAATGCTCTTGATGTTTTTCGTTATTTATTTGGTTCTTGCTGTGGCAAGTAAAGTGTCCTTGTTTGACCAAATACATGATTACTGAGAAACTAAGTTATTTACTGTCGTGTGCACTCTGTTCCATAGGTTTAGAAAATTCCCTTATAATACTATAAGTGTAAAAAGTTCAGAAGAACCTTTAAGGGATGCCCTGATCGATCGGCAGGAGATCGGTATCAGCTGATAATCACATTCTATGACACGATCGGTGCTCACTAAAATTAGCATATCTTCATAACCAATCTTATTTGATAACGTCAAAGGGTCAGGATGTACAAGATGAGCTGCGGTGTAAATGTTTATGCGCTGCAAGCCCATTGTAAAGGCATAATAAAATAAATACTTTTTGTAATCATTTAGTACTCGTTTAAAAAAAATATGCATTTCAATCATTACATATTTAATGTAAAAATGTAACAAATATGTAAGAAAGGCAACATCTAAAGAGTATTACTTTAACTGAAAAGGTTAAGGGTGATCAGAGAGCTTACATATCAAACTTAGAGCTTTAGAATCGGCTTTGGGAGCGGTACTCGGTACTCTTTGTCGGTGGCAAATAGGGGCATCCCTAAAACTTATCTGTAGAAAGGCAGTTGCCAAAAGAGAGATGTTTTTGTCTCAAGGAAAACATATCAAGTCAAAATTCTTAGATGATCACAAACATTTTCTGACATAAAGATGAGACCTCTCATTCTGTTATTATAGAATTATAACATAATTCTTCTTTCTAAAAAATTTTTTTACAGTAAAACATTGAGTACAATTTTAATATTTAATTATAATTTACATTTTTTTTTACATTTTAAAGCTACAGCTAATAAAAATATATTTGTTTGTTAAATAAGCAATAAATCATTTTCATTATTTATTTATATTTTTTCATCATTCACATAATTGTACATTTTAGAGAAATAACTTTTACATTTCAAATCAATTCTTTTAATACATTCCACTAAAAATATCCATTAAATTTTTTTGGTAAAATAAGTTTAAGTAAAGTTTATATACACTTTAAAAAATATATATACCAAATAGTTATATTTGTCTTGCATATATTATTTGTGTTTAGTTTATTTTATTATAAAATGATACTCAGAGGAATCATTCCCCTTAAATATAAAATCCTGTCATCCAGTTTTCACCATTCTGTCTTTCAAAACACAAGTAACAACAATCCTAACAATCTTTAAAAAATCTTCTGTTGCGTTTTGCAATAGAAAGAAAGTCATACAGGTTGCGTCTTACAAGAATGGCATGGGGTTGAGTCAATTATTCAATAGTTTTTTTTTTGTTGAATTATTCCTTTAAATAAAAACCCACACGAGAACTCTGATTCATAGCCTCAGACTCATTCTCAAACTATGCATATTGAAAATATTGAACAAACAGCACATGCAAAATTGAGAGAATGAGATTTTGTGCCTATGTAGGCAAATTCCTGATATTTATTCTTGAATGACAGCAGCCGTGGCAAGATTGTGGCACACCCCTATCCCCCTGAATTATTGAAAAATGTCAGCTATGCCCTCAGGTTTGCATTCAGAGTGTATATATGAGGCTCACTTAAAGCATGGCCAGTGGAGCAAGTTAAACTGACAAGATGGAGAACAACCCGAGACACAGAGTGACCATATCCTGAGACGCTGTCATAGTTATTTACTACAGCACATTTCACAGGTCTAATGGATGACAAGTTACATGCATTATGTACCCGAGTTATTGTCTTTAATTTCAGTGTGTGCCATTTACCAATATAAGCAGTTTTTGGCCTGATCCCAGATTTGCACCTTTGCCGTGACCTGCCAGGGATGATGAAAAAACTTTTTTGAAACTTTGGAGTATTATTACAAATTGTGGAGCTGTGTATTTGTTTCATTTAAATGTATCTGATGATGTCTACCTACTTATGGGTCTGTTTTATAATTGCATCCGGAAAATGAAATTCAACAGAAATGTGTTTTTTCTCTAGAAACAAGCATTCTCAATTTATTTTGTCAAACAATCTCATGGTTGCTTGGTTTTGTATGTTTTTCTGCCTTTGCCTTACATTTAGACTTTATGCAGTGTAGACAGAATCACACAGTACAGTAGTTGCCATTTTTACAACATTTTGGGCCTATGAGATCCATTGCACTTCATTACAGGGAAAGTAAAACATTAAATTGTGATTAAAGGATCGATTGCTCAAAAGAGAACCATCTCAGGATGCCCAGAAGCAGTTTATATGAGTAGTGTTCAGTGATCGCTGTGAGGCCGGGATACAGGGGCGGGTCATGGTCTTCGCTCATTACAAAGGGTGAACCAGACCTCAGCAATGCCCAGGACAAAATGTCCTTCTTTCAGTTTCTATCTAATGAAACGCTTTCATTTCCTACCCTATAATTTTTCATTCTGTCCATTTGTCACTTTATGTCTCTCTTTCTCTCTCTCTTTGTGTGTAGGTGGATTCTGCAGGCTGGGTCTTTCTCAGTGTGAAACTGAATGATGGTGTCTGTTTTGAACATGAACTGGAGGTGGGAGGTTGGCAAATGTGCAGCCCTTCAACATTCTTAAGCCTCATCAGTCAGCTGACACGGATATGTTGAGCGGGGACATCAGGTCGCAGACTTTTAGTGGTTCGCTGTTTGGTCAACATGTTCAATACTGAGGCAGGTTTAATAACAATGATGCTGAGAGTTTATTGATTTTACCCAGTTAGAAAATTGATCTGGATTCTGGCATACCTTGTTTTTTATTTTCGATCCCATCAGTAGACTCTAAACTTCTCTGTTTTGATCCTAATACATTGTAATACAAGGCTGGTCTAAGGAGTATTTTGAAGTAGATTTAGCTTTTCATGTACCCTGGGGTTGTTTTGAGATCAGCAGCACAGATATCGATTGTTAAAATTCCACCAGATTGTTTTTGCATGATGGAACAAAACTACATGTGTTTGGCATTGGTGCTAGAAAAGGAATAGAATAATTTATAAACTGTAACATGTTGTCACGGACTCTTATTATTTTTTGGTGAAGTTTGTATTTAAAGCATTAAAAATACATGCAGAGTAAGAAATATCCAACTGATTGTTGATGATTAAATGGATAGTTCACCCAAAATTTCTCATTCAGAATTTGTTTTGAATGCAAGTATCAATAATTTAAAGTGATAGTTTACCGAAATTTAAAATGTCCACCTTCTTCGTCACCACTCTTTTATTCCAACCTTAATGACTTTATTATTTCTGACTTTACTATAACACAATATAAGATATTTGTAAGAATTTGTTTGTAATTAAAAACAGTTCCCATTGGTTTGTGTCCTTACAATAGAAGTGAAAGGGTACCGCTGTTGTTGGTTACCAACATTCTTTCAAATATATTTTTCTGTGTTCCGCAAAAGTTATACAGGTTTGAAATAAAAAGAGGGGGAGTAAATAAAGACCAAATTTACGTATCTGGTTAAATATCACTTTAAAGGATTGATCATTGCATTCAAAACAATATTTTTTATAAAATATTAATTTAATAATGTTCCTCGGGTTATTTTTATCATCTGCTGTTTTTGATTAGTACAGAAACAAATAACTACATTTTAAGAACTCAAAACGACATGTTAAACATATAGAAAGTAAGAGTATCATGTTCCACAAAATTCTGAACATTTTGTCCTTTAAATCAAAGATGTCCTTCGTGATTGAAAATCATTTGATTATAGTTTCATGACATTGTTTCTCTCAGCCTGTTTTGTTTTCTGAGTTGTTTTCTTTCAGAAAAACAGATTAAAGGTCACAGTAAATGATCGGGGGATTGCTTATCCAGAGTTTGGCAGATGAGTCATACAAATTAAATCTTTATATTGTCTCTGGGCTGTTCTGTGAATGAGGAACTCTCATTTTGTCAGCTGTGTAAAGAATGGTGAAAAGCCAATTTACTGTCACAGTGTGTGTTGTGTTATAGTGTGTGCTGTGGTGGGCTGTGTTATAGCCTGCTGGGCAGTGTCGTGGTATACTCTGGTGTTCTGTGCTATGGTATACCGTGTTTTGGTTTGAAGGGCTTGGTCGTGGTATATTCAATGCTTTCTGGTTGATGATTCAGATGGCTCAGCGCTGTAAGAGCGTGATTAGTGTGTGATGAGCCGCGAGGTCTCCTCCTTCACACTAAAACGACTTGGGGCTCTCAGATAAAAGGTGCTATATAAAAAGAAATCCATCATCAGCAGACTTTATTACCTGTGAAATGGTTTGCTCGGTATTCTTACGGAGACTACTTGCTTTTACGCTCATTCAGAATCAAGAGAGATTAAAGATGAAATGATCAGCTTGAGAATTTGTGTATTTGCCCAGCTGGATGCAGCTTCAGCGGATGTGTCCATAGGGCATTCAATGCTTTGTATAGATATCACTGCTGCATTTTAGGGGATAGTTCACTCCAAAGTTAAAATTGTCATGACTTAATCCTGCTCAAGTTGTTTCAAACCTGCATAAATGTTATTTATTCGTTAAACACAATGAAAGATATTTGGAAGAATGTTAGCAACTGAGATTTTTTGGTCATGATACAATAGTGAAACAAAATAATGTATTTTTTTGTTCTGTTAAATACAAAAGAAGATATTTTGAAATTCAAACAGTTCTAGGGCAGCGTTTACTTTCTTTTTTTATGTATACTATTCTAGTCAATGGTGCCCCAGAAATCTTAGTTTCTAACATATGTTTAAATATTTTTCACTTTTTAAACCTAGAGTTATCCAGCCTGAATGAAAACAATGCATAATTTCTAACCTATGAGTTTTTGATATATACATTAGCATGTTTATATATAAATTAATTTTAGGTACGGATTTGGACCTAAAGTTCTGGTACCTGTTACAACACTACACGTGATGTTGTGGAGAATCTTTCTCTTTCTAACATTAACAACATTTAACCAGAGTGATCAGGATCATACATAAAGTGTTACCGTAAACACAAAAACGCAGATTTGGGAATTATCCCTGCACTAGTTGTATATCAAATATTAATATTACCCGAGCAAATGTTATGAGTGGGTGATATCATTCATATGCTACTAGAGTGCTCCTATAAACAAGGACAGTTCTCCAAAAATTACTTTTGTCAGTCATAAAGCAGCATTCGTTACAGTGAACGGCTTTGTGAAACTATGATGTAATATCTTATGCTGACATTTTACATTATGTTCTCTTAAGTCTTTAAACCATTATGATTCAAGTTTTCTCAAATCTGGTTTCATTAGATTGGAAGACTCCAGACTCGGCTGATCATCTTTAAAACATTATTTTAACTAGTGTAAACTTTTTCAGTCTGTGAGAGGAATCGGAACCTCTCTTGTGACTTGATGTCGGAAAAAGAGAGAGAGAGTACTGCTGGTATCCATTCTGCAGACATCGATATTGTGTCATTTCAGATTGTTCTGGATCTATACTTCATCAATATTTTTGACAACTCTACTAAATACTGTTCTTTTAGGAACACAAAAAAAGACGCAAAATGGATATATCTTAGCAGTTGTAAATTCCCAGACAGGAAAACAAAAGTATGACAGGAGACTTTTATGAATACAAAGCCGGTCTCAGCAAATCATGTATGGTTTGATATGAGAAAGCGAGCATTGTTTAATGACTCTGTATGAACATTTTTGGAAGTGTCAACCCGTAGCAGACATCTGCCGTCACTATTTATTGGCATTTGCATTTTCTGTGATCCACAGTCTCTTCTTTTCAAATACAAAAAGCTCTGCCAGGAGATCTAGCAAATGAAATCATCACACGAGCCAGCAGAACTGTCATACAGTATTAGTACTGCCATTAGTTTAACACTATTTTACTGAAATCCTTTATCAAAAGAAACCTCTCTCTACCTTGCCAAATTGTAATATTTGGATGTTTAAGGATTTTGGGGGGGATTCAAAGGTGCTGAGGCAGAGGTTCCAAATTCTCCATTTATTTCACTCGACGTGATTGAAGTAATTTGTGACTAAATATCTGACATCCCCATGCTTTCCAATGTTTTTTACCACTGATATTCATAAAATTGCACCCAAATATTTCACTAGAAGAAGAGAATCAGGCGTTTCTTTTGCTTTTAGGGAGCCTTATTTATAAATGAATGAATAAATGAATCGGGGTAGGTTTAAATGATAACTTTACCAAACCTCACCGCAGCTCGGGAACCAAAGAGAAGTGTTTGCAAGAATAGCGAGGACTGTCTCTTTTCACAACACCTGTAATGGAGGCAAAGGGTCTGGCTCTGCAGCTGTGCCTGTAAATATTGCACCATAAACAACTGGTGGATATCCGCTCCCAGCGGAAGCCACTGTCACAAAATTGGTTATGACAATGACTCTTTGCAAACGGCGGTCTGTGTGATCTTGGCCGTGGAAATATCCAGAGGCGCTAGTATTTCAAACAATAATCTTGTCTCGATGGCTATTTTGTCATGTTGTATTTCCGCAGCTAGGCGATTGAAATGTGGCAAGGGTGGGATGCTTTTGTGGCAGGGCGAGTGTCCTCCTGACGTTTATTGTCTCAGCTCAGGGATAACAATTCTATTCACTTATCTTTGAAGCTGGATCCACAACAGTCTTGTTCTGCTTTCTTTATAAGAAGAAAGTTTATTCAAGTATGGTTTTACCCATTATTTGATCTAAATAATGCATACTAAAAATTAATAAAGTTATTAAAATGACATATAAAACATATGACTTGCTCACAGCAATTTATATCATTAGGGTCACCATTTTGGAAGCAGATCTACTTTAGTAACCTGTTGTATGACTGAACATTTTTATTTAATTATTCAAGACCTCCTGCATGTATCTCATTCCTGTTGTCATCTTTATAAATGGTTCTAAAGGAGCGAGTCTTAGTTTCATGTGTTGTACTTGTGTAGTAAATTATTCACATTTTTAATTTTTCAATCCAAATAACCCTTTAAATGTACAGTTCACCCTAAAATGAAACCATATAAATTACTCACTCTTTATTTGTTCCAAATCTGTATACATCTCTTTGATCCGATGAACACAGAAGGAGATATCTAGTAAAATGCCTGTAGCCAACAATCCTTGACCACATTGACTACCAAAGTAGGAAAATAACTACGGTAGTCAAAACTGCCCCATTGCATTCTTCCAAATGTACTTTTCTGTGTTCATCAGAACAAAGTTTATAATAATTTGAAACAAATCAAAGGTTAGAAGATAATGACAGAGTTTGTATTTGTGGGTCATTATATTGCAATATGATATAATATGATACAATATGAGATATTGCATTGTTGTCAGAGACAAATACATGAATCATAAAACAATATAATAATCTGAAGACCAAAAGCCTTGTAAAGTTATTTTCATCAAAACAAACTTGATGATCAAACCCGAGGTGATAGCCTGACCTGGCTAAAATCCCAGCACACCTGCTACTGACCTCAATCTGGACACAACAAACCCAATGTTAAAAGTGTAAGCTTGATTTTAGCACTTTAGTCAGATCCAATTTATTTTCCTGCACACAAGAAGAAAAAACACAGGGGATACGGTACGAGAAGCTCAAAGTGGCTTTGAAAAGCACATCAAAA
>CM065667.1:3779298-3783999 GCA_033220385.1 Triplophysa yarkandensis | reverse complement strand
ACCAGAGAGAGAGACCAGAGAGAGAGAGAGAGAGAGACCAGAGAGAGAGAGACCAGAGAGAGAGAGACCAGAGAGAGACCAGAGAGAGACCAGAGAGAGAGAGAGAGAGACCAGAGAGAGAGACCAGAGAGAGAGACCAGAGAGAGAGAGACCAGAGAGAGAGAGAGAGAGACCAGAGAGAGAGAGACCAGAGAGAGAGAGAGAGAGACCAGAGAGAGAGACCAGAGAGAGAGACTAGAGAGAGAGAGACCAGAGAGAGAGAGACCAGAGAGAGAGAGAGAGAGACCAGAGAGAGAGAGACCAGAGAGAGAGAGAGAGAGACCAGAGAGAGAGACCAGAGAGAGAGACCAGAGAGAGAGAGACCAGAGAGAGAGAGACCAGAGAGAGAGAGAGAGAGACCAGAGAGAGAGAGACCAGAGAGAGAGACCAGAGAGAGAGAGACCAGAGAGAGAGAGAGAGAGAGAGACCAGAGAGAGAGACCAGAGAGAGAGAGACCAGAGAGAGAGAGACCAGAGAGAGAGAGAGAGAGACCAGAGAGAGAGACCAGAGAGAGAGAGACCAGAGAGAGAGAGACCAGAGAGAGAGAGAGAGAGACCAGAGAGAGAGACCAGAGAGAGAGACCAGAGAGAGAGAGACCAGAGAGAGAGAGACCAGAGTTTTGTTTTGTTTTGTTTTGTTTTGTTTTGTTTTGTTTTGTTTTGTTTTGTTTTGTTTTGTTTTGTTTTGTTTTGTTTTGTTTTGTTTGGCTTTTTGCAGGTTGGGATGTCTTTTTACGTATTTAAGGTAAACTTCACACACGAAAAATGTATTAAGAAATAAAATTTCACATTACAAGCTATAAATGACTCTTTAATTTAATGATTTAATTTCATTTTACAAGCACGTCTGTGTCACAATGGCCCGCCCTGTTCATATGAGGCGCTAACTGATAATTCGTTTATTTATTTTTTTACCATCAGGATACAGATCTCCTGTAAGACCTTCCCTCAGATGATCATCAGGATACAGATCTCCTGTAAGATCTTTCCTCAGATGATCATCAGGATACAGATCTCCTGTAAGACCTTTCCTCAGATGAACATCAGGATACAGATCTCCTGTAAGACCTTTCCTCAGATGATCATCAGGATACAGATCTCCTGTAAGACCTTTCCTCAGATGACCATCAGGATACAGATCTCCTTTAAGATCTTTCCTCAGATGACCATCAGGATACAGATCTCCTGTAAGACCTTTCCTCAGATGACCATCAGGATAAGACCACAGGAGACAGATGATTCTTCTCCATTCTCCTGGATTTGAACCGCTGGATTCGTCTGGTCATAGGAGAACTGGCCCTCCAACTGAGTCTGGTTTCCGACTTTTGTTTCCTTGATGTTGTCTCCTCTGGTTTGTTTAGTTTTTGTTTAGCGATATTATTGACTTGATTAATAATGCACAGACACTATTTAATCTGATCAGAGATGACATCACTGAACTCAATGATAAACTGCCTTAAACTATTATCTTACATTATGGACACACTGTAAGTGAAGGTCATGGCACACGTGACGTATCGCCAAGTATGCCATACTTGGAATTTGTTCTGTGCATTTAACCCATCTCAGTGAACACACACTGTGAACACACACACTGTGAACACACACACTGTGAACACACACCCGGAGCAGTGGGCAGCCATGCCGCGGTGCCCTGGGAGCAGTGGGGGGGACGGTGCCTTGCTCAAGGGACTCACCTCAGTCGTGGTATTCCCGCTGGTTCAGAGTCGCGAACCAGCAACCTTCAGATCACGAGTCCAAGACTCGAACCACCAGGCCACGACTGCCCCCCAATTACTGTATTACCTACGAATGTTGTTCAGCTGCTTTAACACAATGTATTTAGTTTCAACGCTATATAAATAAAGGTGACTTTCACTTTGACATGGAATTAAAAAAATAGAGAGTTATGGAAAGATGTTTTATATGGTTTTAATAAATTGTGTTATAACTTGCTCTTATGAATAACACAGTTTACAGGAAAAGTGTAAAAAAGGTTGAAAAATGCAGTTTACAAAAAATATAAACAATCGATACAGACTCAGAATTAAACTTCTCTATTAGAACCATTCATCAATGTAATATCCCCCCCCCCACACACACGCACACACGCACAAACACACACACACACAATTATTGTGTTTATGTGAGACTTTTGTAACTATGTCTCTTTAAACACGTTGAAAAAACTGCTCTGCTCATTGTGTTTTTATATTTTGAAGGTGTAAGCGTGTTTCTTGCAGAGTGGTTTGTCCTTTTTAGAAAAGAATGTTTGACCCTCCAGACTGACACTGCACACCTGAAAACACAAAACCACACACATTTATCACACGACATTTAACACCCACATACATTTAAACACACACACACACTGATGGACTTACAGTACACAAAAAGCAGGTGTCATGCCAGGCGAATCCAAGAGCTTCTAAAAACTTATCTCCAGCTTCGATTGGAAAATCACAACCTCTACATCCCGTGCCAAATAGGCCGTAAAAATCTACACAAACACACCAATAAACACACTGTTAGTACTGTATGGGGCTGCTCATTCAGGGCTCAGGTTTGACAATATAAACACAACATCATCATGACAAAAATTGTGTGTGTACCTCTCTCACAGTACGGTTCTCCATCCTCCAGGTGAAATGTGTTGTTTCTGATTGGCTGCTGGCAGTATGCACACAGGAAACAGTACACGTGCCAGGTCTGCTTCAGAGCATTAATGACTTCCTGCGACACATCATGACGTCACTCAGTACACACACAGAGACATGTTCTGAGAATCTGAAGTTAGTGATTGTTTGCTCACCCCCATGATCTTATACTGACAGCGTGAGCAGGTGGGAGCGAAGAACTCTTCATAGCAGTGCTGACAGTGAACGGAACCTTTCTCCTCCACAAACCCCAGTTCACTGAGAGACACGCTACAGCGAGCACACGTGAACTCATCCGGATGCCACGACTTCCCCATCGCCACCAGAAATGGACCTCTGACACACACAATAGTAATGTTTGGGGTGATGCCAGAGTTTGACCAAGTGATTTATTGTTGCCGTGCATTATGGGATTGCATTCATATTTACCTTATGAGCATGTGACAGTGAGCACACATAGGAGTGCGTGTCCCAGCAGGGATGTGTTCTGCCATCTGGACCAATGAGGCTTCATCCTCAGGGTGTGGGCGAGGCATGGGGCGGTCCAAAGAGGGGCCCAAAGGTGTTCCGCCAAAAGTTGGAGTAATGAGACCTGTCACACGCACGCACACACGCGCGCACACACACACACACACACACACACACACACACACACACACACACACACACACACACACACACACACACACACACACACACACACACACTTTTGTTATTAATATAAAAGAAAGTAAATCAGATGTTTGTCGTAGCACATGTGTGTCTTACCTGTTGTGTTTCGGACAGGTGTACCCGGGGTTTTCATCATGGTCTTCACCGGACAGGTGACATGAGCGCTGGGCTCTTCAGAGTCCTCACTGACAACAAGGAAAACATAAAATGACTAGAAATATGGTCTGATTCTTATATCATCTCTATATCTGTCATGGTTCTCATTTATATGCAAACTTGTGTACACATAATATTTTCCATTTGATAATTATAATTCCATATTTGTCTGTATTCACATTTTAAAGATTTCTTCGTCCTTCTATTTATATACATTTATATGTTAATATTCTGCAGTATATGTTGTCAGTATAAGCTTTATTTGCTGCATTCTTTAACATATTCAATTAGCTTTACAGCAATCTCTAATAATTATATGACAAATAAGAAGAAGAAGAATAAATTCTGTATGTGTGTATGAATTGTAGTACTATTATATAGTAGAACACACACAGCACAATTCCTAATGTACGAGGGGTCAGTTGTGTTCCGGTGGTCAGAGAGTTGATCTTGTGATCAGAAGGTTGTGGGTTTGAATCTCAGTGTCAGCAGATAATAACTGAAGTGTTCTTGAAGACATCTTACATCTGTTTACTCTACAGTGATAGATGTACACTGTAGACACTAAGTCAGGTTACATTTATACGTACACACACACGGACACACACACACATGGACACACACACGAACACACACACATGGACACACACACACATGGACACACACACGAACACACACACATGGACACACACACACATGGACACACACACAGACACACACACGGACACACACACAGACACACACACACACACACACACACACACACACACACACACACACACACACACACACACACACACACAGAGAGACAATTTTATGAACTGGCAACAAACAAACATCAAAAATGTCGCTTTCTTATGAATCTGTTTGCAGATCTGATAATTATTCACAGGAAAAATAAAACATACTTTGTCTGCCTCTCTCTCTCAGATACAGACATTTTTTCTCTTGTACTGTATCTCCAGTTTTGGGACAGCTCATTAATAATCTCAGCCAATCAGATTCATTATAGAGGAAATGATCAAATCAGCACTGCAGGTTAATTTAATAAGAGAAAGACATTATAAGTCAATATAGGAAGGACATCTCTCTCTCTCTCTCTCACACACACACACACACACACACACACACACACACACACACACACACACACACACACACACACACACACACACACA
>CM065667.1:3709298-3761798 GCA_033220385.1 Triplophysa yarkandensis | reverse complement strand
GAACTGCTACAAGCATTCTTCCAAACATATTTCTCGCTTTCAACCAAACAAAGACATTTACACAGATGTGAAACAACTAAGTAATTGATGACTGGGTCAATTTTTGGGTACATTTTCATTTTACATTGCAGTTCAACTTAAAGACTTCTAAGAACCCGATCTGATCCTATTGGAGTTCTCAGATCTTTGTACCGAACATACATTTTAAAGGTCATGAAAATAATCCAACATCCCTAAAGAGGAAAATAAGTTCCTAAATGCCATCTGTTTGCACACGTTTTATAAAGTAATTCCAGAACAGAAATCAGGAGAACACTCAAACATTAGTGATGACAAACGTGAGAACACATCCTCATGGCTTCAGTCCCGTTCGTCAAACTGAGAAATAAAGTCAGATGATTGTGATGGATCAAAAGCCTTGAAGTTTATGGAAACCATGCAGATGTCGATCGCAGGACTTCTATTCGGATATTTTCATTCTATGATGAAAGTATTTTGAGACATTTCTCAAAATGTAGTACTTTATGTTAGACTGGTCAAAGACTCACACACAGGTTTAAAACCAAATGAGGAATAAATGCTGACACTGTTTTAATTTAGGAGGTGAACTGTGATGTCATCACTCATTCACACTGCATTAGAGGCTTTAAAGATGCCAAGGTTAAAGAAGCCAAGCTCATGTAACTGCATAAACACATACATTACATTTAGAACTTCAGCTCTCTTATTTTTATATATACAAATTGGATATATCAACTGAAAAAATCTTTAAAAAAACACACACATAATTTCTTGTTTATTCCTGAGGGTGTGTTGTCAGATTAAACATCTGAGGTCACGCTGTCAATCATCATCACCGCATCATTAGAGTCATTCCTGATGATGGCACAGATGGTGGTTGTGTATTTCACAGACAACATAGAACCCAGATGGTCATTCCCAAATGTGTGTGTGTCTGGTGTGCATGTGTACGTGTGTGTTTGAACTCACCCGTGAGATGGCGAGGGGCATGTTAAAATCTTTCCCCCCCTGCAGTCTGAAGCCCCAGGGGGCTGGACCCTGTAACAGCACACTGTAGTTACTGCTCATATCTGTCTGATATTCAACACACGCTGCCAGATACACTCTAGAACAAGAGAAGGAGAGAGAGAGGGAGAGAATCTTTTATTCCAGGATGTAGTAAATGGTTGCCAGGGCATTGTTTTTGGTTGCTAAGGAGTCTGCATGGGCTTTTAGCACATGTGGTTCTGACCAAAATCTGAAATCCAAATGAAGAAATAAACTAGTAAAGTGAAGTCAAATAACTCGAGACTGAGTGTTTCTCAACCTTACTAACGTAAAGGCATACAACACTTTTTCCTACACTTTAAACACAGTTTACTAGAGTAAAACTGCAGTTTTATATGTCTGAACATTTAGATCCCAAGATATTCGTTTTTGGTTATAATGATTCACATTATAATAAGCAGATGCTTTTATCCAAAGACACGTACAATTGATAACAATAAAACAATAATTCACAAAACTCACACATCAGTACACAACTCTGATGCCATCACAAAAGTAAAAGAACAATATTGAGAAACATCAGCAACAGAAATAAATGAGATTACCTTCACAGACAAAGAGGACTGCGGGTCTGAAGTATTAAATCCGATCCACACACACAGATCTGATCTTTTATATGTGAGGGGGGTGCTGGGCTTACACCCTGATATTTTAGGAACAGCCCTCATCATTCTGGTTAACATTAAGGAAGAACTCAATGTAATGCCACCAGAATCTGAATCAAACGCTTGGAGATTAGATGAACAGCCGCCGGAGTTCTACATCATAGTTTCCAACATGACAAAATAAACCAACAATAATCTTCATACTTCACATGTACAGACGCTTTTATCCAAAGTGACTTACAGTATTGTACAGTAGGCAATCATCACTACAGAATAAACAGATGTAAGATGTCTTCAAGAACACTTCAGTTATTATCTGCTGACACTGAGATTCAAACCAACAACCTTCTGATCACAAGACCAACTCTCTGAACACCGGAACAAAACTGAACACCATGATGAAAAACATCATGTTCATAAAACATAAAAGCATGTGTGTGTGTGTGTGTGTGTGTGTGTGTGTGTGTGTGTGTGTGCGTGTGTGTGTGTGCGTGTGTATATGTGCCTGCAAGTGCACGTGAGTGCTTTTGTGTGGTTGTGTCTTGTCTTTTATCTGAAGAGGATCCAATTGTGTTTAAATCTAATAAATAAAGTAGATTAACTCTTCATGTGTACATGTTGTTTTAGTTACACATGATAAATGACACACACACACACACACACACACACACACACACACACACACACACACACACACACACACACACACACACACACACACACACACACACACACACACACACACACACACACACACACACACACACAATTCATAATCAAACTCATGAGTGTCAGTAGCCCTAGGCTTTACTGGAAACAGCTGAGTCCAAAGACAGAACAATACAGTGTGTGTGTGTGTGTGTGTGTGTGTGTGTGTGTGTGTGTGTGTGTGTGTGTGTGTAATATATTTCAAAATGAAGAGACACTTTTATAACTTTTATAGATCCAGTGAGACACAAAGATATCAGCTGCTGACAATCATCAGATTCATCTGTTTAATGTCTACAGAACATCTTATCAAGCTGTAATATTATATGTAGTTTGCTATATCCAGCGTTAAGAACATGACATTATGCGATATGAATGTGACATAAAAACGCTCTGGGAATATAATTGTGACCGCTATAAATATCAGTCTATGAACAAGTTTTCTGTTTAAAATAAAAAGATAAACCTGTCCTATGGATATGACAAAAAACAACACCAATTTTGCAAGATAAAACTTTAAAAGTGAATTAAAATGTACAAACAAGAAGTAATAATATCCAACAAATGGTCAGGGGTTAGCTCTTTATAAAACATAACTACATAATTACTCTATTTTTATTCTAACGGTCTGTTTCTGTGCATAATGTTGCATTATGAATGGGACGATCCTGAAAATAGCTCTTTGTACTAAAAATAAATCATAAATAATGACAGCTATGCTATTAGTTTACTAAAAACCTTAAGTAGAAAACTCTTATTTCTTCATGGTTGACATTTTCACAGAAATGCCCAGTTCTAAGTCTTTAAAGATTCAAAAGAGTGTTTTGTAATAAAATATAACACAATGAGATGAATCTAATTTAATCTTAACATATATGGACACAAGTACACAGACGTACACCAGTACTCATACTGTACAGCTCATGACAAACATCTGACGGAAGCTCACATTAATTAAAGTAAAGATCAGAAATGAGCAGATTTTCTGTGTGTGTGTGTGTGTGTGTGTGTGTGTGTGTGTGTGTGTGTGTGTGTGTGTGTGTGTGTGTGTGTGTGTGTGTGTGTGTGTGTGTGTGTGTGTGTGTGTGTGTGTGTGTGTGTGTGGGGTGACAGGGGTGAGTTAGACACCCTCCCCAAACCTGCAGCACATATGACCTCCCCCACAGTCCAGATGGAGTCACCCGGAGACAACAATAAAACATTATTCTCTCATTCTTATATCAGCCGCAAATAAATGTCAAAGACTTTACTGCAGAAAATAAATCTAGACTTTTGTGTCCAAAGTTCAATGACACACAACCCTACTAACACACACGTTACTTTACAATATAAAGATGTATTCATTATTCTTAAAGGATGTTAATGAGAACATTCATTTTACTTTAATCAGCCTGAGAACTTGTAACATGTATAGTATGATGTCCTTTTACACATTCCTGTATTATAGTTTTGTAATATTTACATATATAACCGTATATAAACTCAACATTTCTACTGGCCAAATAAAGTTATTCATCATAAAATCATTTTTTGCTTCTCTTCTTTATCATAAGTGCATAGATAAGTGTTTTATTAAATCAGAATTAATATGAGATTATCATTGTCATAACTTCAATCATTTGATAATGTCGGTTTCCCATAAGTTCATTTTTACTGAATTTCTTGACAATAAAAGAAGAAAGTGTCTTACCTTTATGAGGGACGCAAGAACTTTAGTTTCGAGCCGTCTGTGTCTGTGCCAGTATTTGTGTCTGTATTTGTGTCAGTATTTTTGTCTGTGTCTGTGTCAGTATTTGTGCCAATGTCTGTACCTGTGTCAGTATTTGTGTCAGTGTCTGTACCTGTGTCAGTATTTGTGTCAGTGTCTGTACCTGTGTCAGTATTTGTGTCAGTGTCTGTACCTGTGTCAGTATTTGTGTCAATGTCTGTACCTGTGTCAGTATTTGTGTCAGTGTCTGTACCTGTGTCAGTATTTGTGTCAGTGTCTGTACCTGTGTCAGTATTTGTGTCAATGTCTGTACCTGTGTCAGTATATGTGTCAGTGTCAGTATTTGTGTAAGTGTCTGTACCTGTGTCAGTATATGTGTCAGTGTCTGTATCAGTGTCTGTGTTTGTATCAGTGTCAGTATTTGTGTAAGTGTCTGTACCTGTGTCAGTATTTGTGTCAGTGTCTGTACCTGTGTCAGTATTTGTGTCAGTGTCTGTACCTGTGTCAGTATTTGTATCAGTGTCTGTATCAGTGTCAGTGTCTGTGTCAGTATTTGTATCAGTGTCTGTATCAGTGTCTGTATCTGTATCAGTGTCTGTGTTTGTATCAGTGTCTGTATCAGTGTCTGTATCAGTGTCTGTGTTTGTATCAGTGTCTGTATCAGTGTCTGTATCAGTGTCTGTATCAGTGTCTGTATCAGTGTCTGTGTTTGTATCAGTGTCAGTGTCTGTATCAGTGTCTGTATCAGTGTCTGTATCAGTGTCAGTGTCTGTATCAGTGTCTGTGTCTGTGTCTGTATCAGTGTCTGTATCAGTGTCTGTATCAGTGTCAGTGTCTGTATCAGTGTCTGTATCAGTGTCTGTATCAGTGTCTGTGTTTGTATCAGTGTCTGTATCAGTGTCTGTATCAGTGTCTGTATCAGTGTCTGTGTTTGTATCAGTGTCAGTGTCTGTATCAGTGTCTGTATCAGTGTCTGTATCAGTGTCTGTATCAGTGTCAGTGTCTGTATCAGTGTCTGTATCAGTGTCTGTATCAGTGTCTGTATCAGTGTCAGTGTCTGTATCAGTGTCTGTATCAGTGTCAGTGTCTGTATCAGTGTCTGTATCAGTGTCTGTATCAGTGTCTGTATCAGTGTCTGTATCAGTGTCAGTGTCTGTATCAGTGTCTGTATCAGTGTCTGTATCAGTGTCTGTATCAGTGTCTGTATCAGTGTCTGTATCAGTGTCAGTGTCTGTATCAGTGTCTGTATCAGTGTCAGTGTCTGTATCAGTGTCTGTATCAGTGTCTGTATCAGTGTCTGTATCAGTGTCTGTATCAGTGTCTGTATCAGTGTCTGTATCAGTGTCTGTATCAGTGTCTGTGTCAGTGTCTGTATCAGTGTCTGTGTCTGTGTCTGTCTGCGCAGTCCCTGCTGCTCTCCGGGCTTTATATCTGTTGTTCCTCGTGCGGTGACGTCATGAGGTCTCCCCCTCTGAGGACTTCTGTCTGCATCCTTAAATTACAAGTTTTGTTAAATTTGACACCTCATATCTTGTCTGTCATATATTATAATTCTATTAAATCTAAAATAATACATGATCGGAATTCGTTTAGATTTGTCACAGATATATTAAACAAATGAAGTTTATGTTAAGAGAATTCAGTGTTACTTTAAAAACACAGATCAGTTAATAAAAGTGAATCTAATGATTTATTTGTACAGTTATTTCTCAGGAAATCTACAATATTTCCAATAGAGTTTTATAAGTGCAGCAGCGCCCTCTGTCTTCATCAAATAAAACCTCCATAACATCCCATAATATTTCCTTTATTACAGGAAACTACACAATAACTTAAACACTACAGACAGATATAGAACATAAATAACATAGACATAAATTAAATCAACAACTTTTAATTTGACAGATTTAGAAGTAAATACATGCTTAAAACAGTAAACTTTGGGATTTGTGTTCAAATAAATAACACAATAAGTGTTGACTTATCTGTGGGCCATGTTATGGAGATTGACATCATGTCAGGATGTGTTCACAACTTCACAATGGAGACATGACACAAAAGGTTTCTCTTATTTCTTATTTGTGCATCCTCCTGTCCTTTCCTCTCCTTCCGTTCTCCTACTGAACTCCTCACCTCCATGATGATATAGAAGCATGAAAGTTACATAATTAATACACAACTCCTCACCATCTAACTCCTCACCATCTAACTCCTCACCTCCTCACCTCCTCAGCTCCTCACATCACCTCCTCACCTCCTCACTCCTCACCTCCTCACCTCCTCACTCCTCACCTCCTCAGTCCTCACTCCTCAGCTCCTCACATCACCTCCTCACTCCTCATTCCCCACTCCTCACAACCTCACTCCTCACTCTTCACTCCTCACCTCCTCACTCCTCACTCATCACTCCTCAGTCCTCACTCCTCACCTCCTCACTCATCACTCCTCAGTCCTCACCTCCTCACTCCCCACCTCCTCAGTCCTCACTCCTCAGTCCTCACATCACCTCCTCACTCCTCATTCCCCACTCCTCACTCCTCACTCATCACTCCTCAGTCCTCACATCACCTCCTCACTCCTCACTCATCACTCCTCAGTCCTCACATCACCTCCTCACTCCTCAGTCCTCACTCCTCACCTCCTCAGTCCTCACATCACCTCCTCAATCCTCAGCTCCTCACTCCTCACCTCCTCACTCCTCACCTCCTCAGTCCTCACTCCTCAGCTCCTCACTCCTCACCTCCTCACTCCTCACCTCCTCAGTCCTCACTCCTCACCTCCTCAGTCCTCACTCCTCACCTCCTCACCTCCTCACTCCTCACCTCCTCAGTCCTCACTCCTCACCTCCTCAGTCCTCACTCCTCACCTCCTCAGTCCTCACTCCTCAGCTCCTCACATCATCACCTCCTCACTCCTCACCTCCTCACCTCCTCAGTCCTCACTCCTCACCTCCTCAGTCCTCACTCCTCACTCCTCACATCACCTCCTCACTCCTCATTCCCCACTCCTCACTCCTCACAACCTCACTCCTCACTCCTCACATCACCTCCTCACTCCTCACCTCCTCACCTCCTCAGTCCTCACATCACCTCCTCACCTCCTCAGTCCTCACATCACCTCCTCACCTCCTCAGCTCCTCACATCACCTCCTCACTCCTCAGTCCTCACTCCTCACCTCCTCAGTCCTCACTCCTCAGCTCCTCACATCACCTCCTCAGTCCTCACATCACCTCCTCACCTCCTCAGCTCCTCACATCACCTCCTCACTCCTCAGTCCTCACTCCTCACCTCCTCAGTCCTCACTCCTCAGCTCCTCACATCACCTCCTCACTCCTCACCTCCTCACCTCCTCAGTCCTCACTCCTCAGCTCATCACATCACCTCCTCACTCCTCATTCCCCAATCCTCACTCCTCACAACCTCACTCCTCACCTCCTCACTCCTCACTCCTCACTCATCACTCCTCAGTCCTCACTCCTCACCTCCTCACCTCCTCACTCCTCACCTCCTCACCTCCTCACCTCCTCACCTCCTCACCTCCTCACTCCTCACCTCCTCACCTCCTCACTCCTCACCTCCTCACCTCCTCACTCCTCACCTCCTCAGTCCTCACTCCTCAGCTCCTCACATCACCTCCTCACTCCTCATTCCCCACTCCTCACAACCTCACTCCTCACTCTTCACTCCTCACCTCCTCACTCCTCACTCATCACTCCTCAGTCCTCACTCCTCACCTCCTCACTCATCACTCCTCAGTCCTCACCTCCTCACTCCCCACCTCCTCAGTCCTCACTCCTCAGTCCTCAATCCACACTCCTCAGTCCTCACTTCTTCACTCCTCACCTCCTCACTCCTCACCTCCTCACTCCTCACCTCCTCAGTCCTCACTCCTCAGCTCCTCACATCAACTCCTCACTCCTCATTCCCCACTCCTCACTCCTCACAGCCTCACTCCTCACTCTTCACTCCTCACCTCCTCACTCCTCACTCATCACTCCTCAGTCCTCACCTCCTCACTCCCCACCTCCTCAGTCCTCACTCCTCACCTCCTCACTCATCACCTCCTCAGTCCTCAATCCACACTCCTCAGTCCTCACTTCTTCACTCCTCACCTCCTCACTCCTCACCTCCTCAGTCCTCACTCCTCACTCCTCAGCTCCTCACATCACCTCCTCACTCCTCATTCCCCACTCCTCACTCCTCACAGCCTCACTCCTCACTCTTCACTCCTCACTTCCTCACTCCTCACTCCCCACTCCTCATCTCCTCATGCCTCACTCCTCACTTCCTCACTCCTCACCTCCTCACTCTTCACTCTTCACCTCCTCACTCCTCACCTCCTCACTCCTCACTCCTCACTCCACACTCCTCAGTCCTCACTCCTCACTCATCACCTCCTCAGTCCTCACTCCTCATTCCTCACCTCCTCACTCATTATCTCCTCAGTCCTCGCTCCCCACTCCTCACGCCTCACTCCTCACTCCTCACTTCCTCACTCCTCACCTCCTCACTCTTCACTCCTCACCTCCTCACTCCTCACCTCTTCACTCCTCACCTCCTCACTCCTCACTCCACACTCCTCAGTCCTCACTCCTCACTCATCACCTCCTCAGTCCTCAGTCCTCATTCCTCAGCTCCTCACTCATCACCTCCTCAGTCCTCACTCCTCAGTCCTCACTCCACACTCCTCACTCCACACTCCTCAGTCCTCAGTCCTCACCTCCTCACTCCTCACCTCCTCAGTCCTCACTCCTCAGCTCCTCACATCACCTCTTCCCTCCTCAGTCCTCACCTCCTCACCTCCTCAGTCCACACTCCTCACTCCTCACCTCCTCACTCCTCACCTCCTCACTCCTCACCTCCTCACTCCCCAACTCCTCAGTCCTCACTCCTCACCTCCTCAGTCCACACCTCTCACCTCCTCACTCTTCACTCCTCACCTCCTCAGTTCTCACTCCTCAACTCCTCACTCCTCTCCTCCTCCCCTCCTTACCTTCTCATGACTCATTCCTCACCTCCTCACCTGCTCACTCCTCACCTCCTCACATCCTCCCTCCTTACTCCTCACTACTTACCTCCGCACTCCTCACCTTCTCACTCCTCACTCTTTTACTCCTCACTCCTTACTCCTCACCTCCTCACTCCTCACCTTCTCACTCTTCACTCCTCACCTCCAAACTCCTCACCTCCTCACTCTTCACTCCTTACTCCTTACCTCCTCACCTCCTCAACTCCTCACTCTTCACTCCTCGCCTCCTCAACTCCTCATTCCTCACTCCTTACTCCTTACACCTCACCTCCTCACTCCTCCACACTCCTCACCTCCTCAACTCCTCACTCCTTACCTCCACACTCCTCACCTCCTCAACTCCTTACCTCCTCAGCTCCTCAACTCCTCACTCTTCACTCCTCACCTCCACACTCCTCACTCCTTACTCCTCACTTCCTCACTCCTCCTTCCCTCACCTCCTCACTCCTCACCTCCACACTCCTCACTCCTTACCTCCACACTCCTCACAGTGCATTAAGAGAATGTTCTCAAAGATGGTTGAATATTCACATTAAAAGCATCACATTAATGAACGTACTAAAAGATACAAAGGTCTTAAAATGTCATAAAACAAAAGAAAATATTTGTGTGGGGAAACATAAGACATGATGGGCTGAAATCGTTATGTAAAGATATTTAATTTACCATATTTTAAATGAGTCATTGTGTATCTAATATATTTTGGTAATTAATTATGTATTAATAATAGATAGTTGTCTCTTTAAAAATGTATTTTTCCTATTTATGAAAAGTTAGACTCAATTTTGACAAAAGCATGTCTAAAGTAAGAAAGTATATCTAACCTTACAGGAAATAAAGATTTCCGAACTATATGAAACTCATTTATTGAACTTTATACATTCAAGTTGCTTGTGTCTCAAAAAGGAAAAATTTAACATGAATACAGAATCATGGGATGATATGTACACAGCACCATGAACAGACATTTATCACAGTAGATGTCATTAAATCACCGATAATCAGCAAACAAATATCCCTGCAGTACTTTCAGAAACAGGAAACACATTTCCTTATTAATATTAAAATAATATTTAACTCTACCGTATTAAAACAGCTTGATCCAGATCCTATCCTACAGAACTTTCTTTTGCACAGAAACTTACATATAAATTATATTTATGAGTCAGTTTTCATCTTTCCCAAACGCTGCAACAACGGATGCAGTATTCACACTTATTAAATTGCCTAAACGTGTATATTTCTTCAGTGGTGTGTGAGCACAGATCTAGTGAGAAGAGAGTTCACATGATAAGTCATTAATGTTGTTGTGGGACTCCTTCACATCTTCTGTCTCACCGCTCTCAGAGGACAGACCGATGAGGAGTGTTGAATGAGTCACTCTTGAGGCAAGCCCGGAGGTCAAAGGTCATCAGCACTTCTGCTTTTTGTGGTGCACATCTGTGCAGTTGCCATGGCGAGAGAACCAGAGGTGAGATCTTGTTCACACAGGCTCAGAGACTCTTTCATCTGTACGACAGGCTACAGAACATGAGAAATTGTTGAGACATTGTTGAGATCTCTACTGAAGATACACTAACTTCACCTAAAGTTGTATGAACGAAATATCACCTTGTTCATGTTCAGTGACGAGGATTTAATGATTTTCTTCTGTTTGACAAATTCTCTAAACCTGAATAAATGTGACGTGTTCTCCTTAAGCTTTAATTCTCCCATCACCTGCACACACAAGTTTACAAACACATAAACACACACACACACGCACACACACACACACACACACACACACACACACACACACACACACACACACACACACACACACACACACACACACACACACACACACACACACACACACACACACACACACACACACACACACTCACACACACACACACACACACACACACACACACACACACACACACACACACACACACACACACACACACACACACACACACACACACACACACACACACACACACACACTCACACACACACGCACGCACGCACGCACGCACGCACGCACACACGCTCTGTGTGTGTGTTATGGTACAGTACCAGATTACAGGAGTTGTCTGTGGTTGTTTGAAGTTTATTGATGAGGACAGACGGCTGTCTGCTGACATGACTGTGCTGAATTGATGTCTCACTGTTTGTAGATGAGGTGAGACAGTCCTTCTTCTGAACACGAGACAGACATGACAAACCTGGAACCTTCTCAGCTAGTGTAGCTCTTTAAAGAAACACAACTATAAACTATGAACAATTATTATCAATCAACAACTGTTCATGAACTCATGAAAACAACAAATATACTTAAAAGTGTCCAAACCAGATTCCCCAAAAAGTTGGGACACTGTTCAAATTGTGAATAAAAACAAATTTCAATCTTAACTCAGAATACAACATAGAGGACATGTTAAATGTTTAAACTGAGAAATGTATCATATTAAGGGGAAAAAGTTGATTTTAAATATCATGGAATCAACTCATCTCAAAAAAGTTGGGACAAAGACATTTATACCACTGCATGACATCCCCTCTTCCTTTTCTAACAGTCTGCAAACATCTGGGGACTGAGGAGACAAGTTTCTCAAGTTTAGGAATAGAAATGTTGTCCCATTCTTGTCTAATACAGACTTCTAGTGGCTCAACTGTCTTAAGTCTTCTGTCTCACCAAATGTTTTCTATTGGTTAAAGAACTGGCCTGTAGGTTGGCCATTTCAGTACCCGGATCCTTCTTCTACTCATGATCCTGTAATTGATGCAGTATGTGGTCTATCATTGTCATGTTGGAAAATAAAAGGTCTTCCCTGAAAGAGACGACTTCAGGATGGGAGCATATGTTATTCGGTATAGTTTTCTGGCTTGACCCTTACACAAAGAGACTGGTCCAGATTCTCAGAATGTTTGGATGATATTGTGCACTGTAGATGATGATAACCTTTCTGATATTACTCCACTATTTTTCACCGAAGCATTGGGGGTTTCAGCGATCCTCTTCCCATTTTGACTTCTGAGAGACACTGCCACTCTGGGAGGCTCTTTATATACCCAATCATGTACCCAATTGACCCAATAAGATGCAAGATGTTCTTTACAGGTACGTTTAACTTTTCCGGTTCTACCTGTCCCAAATTTCTGGAATGTGTAGCTCTCATAAAATTGAAAAAGGAGCCAATATTTGGCTTGACATTTCAAAATGTCTCACTTTCAACATTTGATATGTTATCTATATTCTATTGTGGATAAAATATAAGTTTATGAGATTTATAAATGATTGTATTCCATTTTATTCACAAATTTAAACAGTGTTCCAACTTTTTGCAATCAGTTTTGTATTTCTTATATTCTTCTTAAATGTTCTTTCTGTAAAATATTTTCTCATTTACAACAATGCAAAATTGTAAAAAATCTACATCTGAATTATAAAACACTCTCACTCTCATACTACCTGTATTTGTTGTGAGTTATAGCATATATGAAAGGATTGTAGATGGCAGAAGATTTGGCAATTATGGCTGGGAGTGTTTTTGAATATGGCGTGAGAATGTTGGCATACCTGAGAAACAAACAAATATGAGAAAACAAACATTGTGTGTGTGTGTGTGTGTGTGTGTGTGTGTGTGTGTGTGTGTGTGTGTGTGTGTGTGTGTGTGTGTGTGTGTCTCACAGTGTGTGTGTGTGTGTCTCACAGTGTGTGTGTGTGTCTCACAGTGTGTGTGTGTGTGTGTCTCACAGTGTGTGTGTGTGTGTGTGTGTGTGTGTGTGTGTGTGTGTGTGTGTGTGTGTGTGTGTGTGTGTGTGTGTCTCACAGTGTGTGTGTGTGTCTCACAGTGTGTGTGTGTGTCTCACAGTGTGTGTGTGTGTGTCTCACAGTGTGTGTGTGTGTGTGTGTGTGTGTGTGTGTGTGTGTGTGTGTGTGTGTGTGTGTGTGTGTGTGTGTGTGTGTGTGTGTGTGTGTGTGTGTGCGCGCACTCACCCTGCCCAGGCGATGAGTGTGACACAAGCGTACGGCGCCCAGGAAAGAACATACACCACTATAACCACTGCAGCTATTTTAGCCAGTCTCCATTCATTCCTCATCGACTGCTGCTTCATAAAACCAGACTTCTGAGAGAGCCGTTCCAGATCTCTACACACATTTAACACCATCACTCACTGATCCATGATCAGCACATGAAGGGAAGTGAAGAGAACACACACCTTCCGGCCTGACGCACAGAGAGAAACATCCACAGATAACAGTAGAGAATAACAGCTAACGGAATAAAGAACACGAAACAGCACAACATCATTGTATAACTTCTGTTAGCCGGAGACGGAGACACATAATCCCATGTACATGATGTCATCAGGCCTTCAGGGATGTAGGAACCTGGACCAGTGGGAATGTTTTTGGATTAAAACATACTCAACACTCTTGAGTTTATGAAAATATTTATGAAAGTTATTCTAATACATATATAGCTTGGAATTAATGGAAATTGCCAAAGAACGTAGAATATGTATAGAATATATTACTCCATCCGATAAGAGGTGCGAGACTCCAGGCCAGCGAGTAGATCCAGATGGAGAGCATGGCCAAAGATGTTCTGCGTTTGGAGTTTGACTTGATGGTTTGAAGAGGTTTAGTAATGACCAGATATCGATCGATAGAGATTGCCAACAGATTTATCATTGATGTGATGCCAAATAAAGCACCACAGAACGCATATATTTTACATCCTATAGACACAAACATTAAATACACAGAGATCAGTAGCCTAATCAACTTTCATATATAGTAAATGTTAAACATAATGAAAATATATTTATATAATACAAAATATTACCCAGTTCTCCAAACATCCACTCTTTATACAAGCTATTGATGAAGAATACTGGAGATTGTGTGATGGCCATGAGGAAATCACTGACCGCCAGATTCAAGATGAAATAATTTGGAAGACTCCGCAACTTTTTGTTACTGTAATAAAAAACACATTATTAAAATATACTTCTCATTCAACCTAAACATTCTCAGCTTCTCATCCTCAGTTCCTCAGTTCCCCATAAGGAACATTAAAGTTCACAACAAAATGTAAACATCTGCCATCATTTACTCTCATTTTAGACTTTGCCATTTTTCTGCAGAACACATAAGAAGATATTTTGGAGAATGTCTGTAACTGAGCACACACTAATGTTTGTTTATCTTGTTTATCACAGTTTGTCCTCTGGTTTTAGGGCTCATGTTGTGTTTTCTCTCACATTTCTTTATATTCTAGTTTGAAATTACAAAACAATATAGCAAAGGAAAGTAAAAGAGAAGAAAAGTAAGTTTAAACAATCAACAGAACAATAAATGGATAAACAATCCCTTGAAATGATCATTTTATCAAACAGAATTTGTCATTATTTGTCAAGTGGTCATTTAACACTAAGAACACAATTTTTCCGGTGATTATTTCTCACTGTTACAGTATATAGGGAGAGTTATAATAAAGAGTCATTTAATCAGATTAAACCACCCTAATGATGAATGAAACTCATGATTGCTATTATTTCATATTCATATGTATATGAATTCATTATTATTGACTCCTCTGCCAGCGGTGATGCTCCAAAAGAAAATGAGAGAATTAGGATTATAGAGAACGTCTGCTGACCTGCAGCTCTTTTGTCCACATTAATCTGAGCAAATGGCAGGAAGTAAGAAAATAAAACAGCTTTAACAGTAAGTGACCCATTTCACTTCAACAATTAACGTTGATATCATGATCAAAATAATGTCTCATTACAAAGAATTTCAATTTTTTACCTGTGAACAGCATTTTCTTTTAACATTACTATTCACACAACTTTTATAAAAAATAATAAACTTGGTCAAATTAAACATTCATATTATTTTGATCAAAAATATAAATGTCAACAGACAAGTGGACAAGTTGAAGGACATAAGTATTCAGATTAAAATGAGTTTGAAGTAAAGTCAAGCACTTGTACCTGTAGAAAGCAAACATGACCAGTGTGTTGCCAGTGACTCCTAAAGTGCCGATGATGAGGATGATGAAGGCTATGATGTAATGCACATGATCAGGGATGTCCAAACGCTTGTAGATGTGCCGTTGAGACTCCATCAGCATCCTGTAGAATAACACAAATATATAAACACAAACACACAAACACACAGGTTTATCATCTCTCTCTCTCTCTCTCTCTCTCTCTCTCTCTCTCTCTCTCTCTCTCTCTCTCTCTCTCTCTCTCTCTCTCTGTGACACAGAAGCACTTGACAGAGCAGTTTGTTCATGTCACAACCAACCACTACACCTACACTTTACAGATATCTTTACTTTCAAATCATCCGGTCATGAATAAGCTTTAGTGTGTGTGTTTACATGATTATTATTAGTTATGTGAATCTAGTGATTTTTTTCTGTACTCTATATTTAATTCAAATGATTTGACCTCAGTTTGTAGAAGAACAGACTAAATCCAAATCAAGCTTTTCTAAACAAAAGAAGAGATTGAGAAGAAATGAGAGATAAATGAAAGATGTTTGACATAGTTTGAAGGGTTCTGTAAGCAGATCAAACGAGAAGAGGGACAGAAGGAGATTCTCAGGGAAATAAAAGGAGGATTTGATCATGAAAGGGAATGGTGATTTATTCGAAGATCATGAGAATGTTTCCCGAGGATAATATATCAGCACACACGCTTGTTAACACATACGACAGATTCCTCCTAAACTCAATTCTGAAGAGATGTACCTGAAAACCCTTTTATTTCTCAGTCATGGTTTTACCATGTTTCCTTTATTCTAACACTTGTGTTCTGTGTCAAGAGCTCACTTTGGGATTAAATGATGTGGGATTATATCTCTCGCTCTCTATAATCCCACATCCTCTCTAAAACCTCTCGCACAGTTACAGCATTACTCTAATTTAGTCTCACATGTAACAGCACAAACCTGTGAAACTGATAAAACACACAACTGTACAACACTTCAAAGATTTTCATTTCCTTCCTTTATTAACAGAAACATGACTGTATGAGCAAGCTTTTGTATAAATCCTCTTTTCTCTAGGCTGTCTGTAATGTGAAAGAATCTCAAAATGTAGTGTTTAGGGAATATTTTCCTGGAAATCCTCATAAATTGATGAAAATCAATCCAGAGAAAGCAGACACGAGTGTGACATAAGATCCTGTGTAATTCATGCGGGGTCATGTCATGCTTTAATCCCTTGTGTTCTTGGCATTATTCTCATTGGAGGTCAAGCAGAATCTTGATGTCATGTTAGAGCTGGAATGAGCAGTTTTCATTTCTTACTGATCCGTTATTCAGATTAAACTTCAACATCATGTCAAGAGATGTGAGAGAGAACACCGTGAGAGCCCTAAACAAGAGGAAAACTGACCCAACATATACAGAGAGGAGATTCAAGAACAATTCTCCAAAAAGTCTTTTCAAACAATAAAAAAACTGTTGCTGATTCCTTACAAACTTCTTTCTTTACATAAAACATCACTTATAAAAGTACTGTGGTGGTCCCATGGTACACTGATGATAAACTCATGTCATGAACATTAAATACAGCTTGACATTAAAAGCAGCTGCAGTTTTGTCTTACTTTACATCAAGAGTGCTCTGCTGACATCTTGTGTTGACAATGCAAACAAAATAAAATGAATAAAATCAAGTGTCTGTCATTCTTTTTATTCAATGAATAAAATCAAAAAAGTCCCATTTTTAATGGCATATGATAGGCTTTAAAATATCAAGGCAGAAAAATAAAGAATGCAACATGTTTCACTTACAAACGAAGAGCTAGAGAATCCATAAAAAGAGTCTTTGGTTCATAAAAAGTTCTTAGCTCACATGAGAAACAGATGAAGAGACATCTACAGACAAACTCTAGTGGGACAGACTGAAAAATACAGTTTTCTTATTTAAAGCCTAAAAATAGAGAAGAATGAATAGAAACATGTATTTGTGTTGAAGGGAAGTACAGTAGATGTCAGGTGTGATGTCAGTTTAGATTAATGATGGCAGGTGTTGATGTTCTTTCCATCAGCTGCATCCTCCACAAGAGACAGATGATAGTCTGTGGCAAGAGTCACATGGGAAACACATCCAACCAAACCTCTCATGTACTGTCTGTTAGTATGAAGAGCGATCTCCTTCATCCCACCTGAAGAACACATCACCATCAATTATTTTATTAAAAAAAACTGTTAATCACTTGAATTTTAAATCGTAAATGAATTTACTTGGAATCAGCGTTTGGACATTTTATAATGTTTATTTCTTACCGATGTAAAGGTCACCGTTGATGTTCAGCTGTCTCATTCTACCAGGAGATCTGACTGTTTTAGCTCCATAATCATCCACTGTGAGTTTCCCAAACTGTCCATCCCTTTAAATAAACATCATGACATGTGATACACTACAGACACCTTTATGACACCCTTGTTCCATATGTAAGTCCGAATCAAAAAATTAAAATAATAGATTTGGGTTCATGTCGGACCTGACAGCTTTAACTCTGTGCCACCGGCCGTCACTGAAGGTTCCGTTAATGACGACAGAAGTGCCGCCACTGCCCAGATTATAGCTGTGGAGAGAATAAAGAGACATCAGGATCATCTCATGGCTAAAAACATGTGTCTTCTGTGTCTTCAGACCTGAAAATGAGAGCTCCATCCTGAAGGCCGAGAGATATGAAGTCACTATTTGATCTCATGGGACTGTCTCCCCTCCAGAGTAAAAGACCATCTTCAGATGTGCTCTTAAACCGCATAAAGATGTATGTTCTTGATCCGGATAACCTGCAGGAACATAGAAACACAATTACTAGATTTAAATACTGATGTGAGATCTGCAGTCTCCATGCGAGAGGATGTGCTCTACCTCTTGAGAATATCTCTGTTGTCATATGTCAGATAACTGCGTCCAGTGAACTGAGGAATCTCTATAGATTCAGTAACAGCTGATTCACAAAAACACAAACAAGAGCAAAACTCATTCACTTTCACTAGATGACAGCGAAAAACACTTTTATAACCCTAGTGTTGATTTGAACATTCTGTTTTTGTGAGTGGTGTTTATAACTCGTTTATGATTATTTAATGCATTACAGGTGATGTGATAAATGCATTGTAATTGACTTTAATTACATGATCCGTTCATTGATCAATAGTTGAAATAAATAGATGAGAATGAGTAAACATATTTTTTACAAAAGCATAAATGAGAGCATAAAACAAAGTCCTGTTTTTCCTTAAGTACTTACTGTTTAAACAATAATTTCCACATTCTGCACAGCGAGAGCAGAAAACACAATAAAAGAAATGCATAAGACAAAAGAATAAAAGAGCAACATCATGATGAAAAAATGTGCGTGTGTGTGTGTGTGTGTGTGTGTGTGTGTGTGTGTGTGCGTGTGTGTGCGTGTGTGTGTGTGCATACCTTTCTGACAGTGTCTTCCATCATACCCAAGTGTGCAGTCACACTCATAGTCGTCCCATTTGGGTCTACACGCTCCTCCATTAGCACAAGGGTTCTGTCCACACGGATGATCAGCGTTCAACACATTCATCCCAAAAGACTGATCTGGATTCAGCTCTATACTGCGATCATTCAGGGAGATCTGTGTTCAACCACACATGAAATAATATTATTATTATACATCTTCTACACTAGTCCTGCTGAGAGGAGAGGATATGAATAAAAGTGAAGGAGTTCATATTGTGTGTGATGTGCTCACTATACCTTCTGAAGCGCTCCAGTGAAAGGTCTTAAGATTCCAGCACTGCTCTTAAGAACATCATAGTCAGGAACACCGCCGATATACAGAGGAGAACTACATCTGATCTGTGTGAACGCTCCCTGACACACAAAATAAAGAGGATTCAAAAACAGTCATGTGTGACCCTTAAGGCTTTTTTAGAGAAACAAAAACACGTTCTTCAGTTCATGACATTTAATCTGAATTAAAGATAATGTTGACCTCAGCCGTGCCCTCCACAGGTCTCTGGTTGTCAACCTGCAGAATGCCATTTTTTGCAGTACGAGATGCACGCAGGTCATGCCAAGTATCCATGGCAACCGCCTCATTACTCCTGACAAACAGCATACAAACAATATGTCTGGTTTTAAAGGTTTAAAACACAGTTTGTGCATTCCATTATATTTTAACGATCATCACACAGGTCACCTGATGACAGCAGCACCCGAGCCACAGTCAAAGCGAAACTCCAGGAATCCTCTCACCAAGCTGATGGACAGAAAGTCTCGACTCTCTGTGTCGTCAGTGTAGAGCAGTGTGCCGTCTGGATTGGCCGGTCTGAAGGTGATTTCAAACTCCATGAACGAGAGATAGTTGTGTACGGGCTGAGGCCAGGCGGCACTGGCGTATGAATACATGCTTTCATTAAACTGTGGCAGAGACAGCAGGAAACCTTCAAGAAGAGCATTGATGTCATTTCAGTTCAGTTCCTAAAAGTGTGTGTGTGCGTGTGTTTGTGTGTGTGTGTGTGTGTGTGTGTGTGTGTGTGTTTGTGTGTGTGTGTGTGTGTGTGTGTGTGTGTGTGTGTGTGTGTGTGTGTGTGTGTGTGTGTGTGTGTGTGTGTGTGTGTGTGTGTGTGTGTGTGTGTGTGTGTGTTTGTGTGCGTGTGCGTGCGTGCGTGCGTGTGTTTGTGTTGTGTGTGTGTGTGTGTGTGTGTGTGTGTGTGTGTGTGTGTGTGTGTGTGTGTGTGTGTGTGTGTGTGTGTGTGTGTGTGTGTGTGTGTGTGTGTGTGTGTGTGTGTGAGTGTGTGTGTGCGCGTGTGTGTGTTACTCACTCTCCTCACAGAAGACTCCCTTATATCCGAGTGGACACAGACAGATGAAAGCATCAGCTCGACTGGCCAAACACATTCCTCCGTTCATGCAGATGACATCATCACACAAAGTGTTACTACACTCACCTGAAACACAAACACACACACATGAACAAACATCATCGATATATAGCTTCTATATGTGCTGTGTGTGAAACTGACCGATGTCTGCGCCGCTCAACGCGTTTCCTTTAGGCCAGGGTCGAAGGTCAACGATTCTACTGTTGACCCTTAGGCTCTGAACACAGCCCTGAAATCCACGATTGGTCCCCACTGCCCTCACCAACCAATAAACATTCGGAGCTCCGCCCAAAAACAAAGGAGTCCGGAATGTTATTTTGGTGTACAGGCCCTGAAGGACACACACATGAAGACACCGTCAGAGAAGTTCCATTCAGAAATCCTTCTATGTGTCTCGTATGTCATAAGAAATGTTAATATAATGGTGTGATTTATCATCCAGTAATATCATAAGAACTGTTTCTCACAGAACATTGTGGGCTATACCTGAGAGCGTCCTGACACAGGTGTGTCACTGTCCAATCGCAGCCATCCATTCATACCGTTTCTAAATAATGTTACTGTGTGCCACTGTCCAATCACAGCAGAGCTTTTACTGACGATCTGTGCTGCTCCGGTACCACAATTAAACCTGTTCACAACACACAACATACAACACATACAACACACAACACAACACAAAAAACACACAACATATACAACACAAACAACACACAACACAACACAAACAACACACAACACATACAACACACAACACATACAACACAAACAACACACAACACAAAAAACACACAACATATACAACACACAACACAACACAAAAAACACACAACATATACAACACACAGCACAACACAAAAAACACACAACATATACAACACACAACACAACACAAACAACACACAACACAACACACAACACACAACACAAACAACACAAAACACATACAACACACAACACACAACATATACAACACACAACACATACAACACACAACACAACACAAACAACACACAACACAACACAAAAAATACAAACAACACAACACAAACAACACACAACACAACACAAACAACACACAACACAACACAAACAACACAACACAAACAACACACAACACAACACAAACAACACACAACACAACACACAACACAAACAACACAAAACACATACAACACACAACACACAACATATACAACACACAACACAACACAAAAACACACAACATATACAACACAAACAACACACAACACAACACAAACAACACACAACACAACACATACAACACAAACAACACAACACAAAAAACACACAACATATACAACACACAAACATACAACACAAACAAAACACAACACATACAACACACAGCACAACACAAAAAACACACAACATATACAACACACAACACATACAACACAAACAACACACAACACATACAACACACAACACAAACAACACAACACAAAAAACAGACAACATAAACAACACAAACACAACAGAATGTAAAATCTGAAATCTAGAAACAATCATTAGTTGTTCTCCTTCATGTCCAGTTCTTATATTTACATCAGTACATTTGGCTTTGTGTACAGTAACTTTAATGTTAAGTGTTGTGTCACCTGTAGTGGAGTTTCTTCCGTACCAGAGCAAGAGAGATCAAATCTCCTCTGCCATGTTCATTCTCACCACAGTATAAGATCAGTCCATCTTCAGCTTCAGCCTGACAGAGAAAAACACACACACTCATTCATATCACACACACACACACACACACACACACACACACACACACACACACACACACACACACACACACACACACACACACACACACACACACACACACACACACACACACTGAGACACACACACACACACACACGCACACACACACACACACACACACACCACACACACACACACACACACTGAGACACACACACACACACACACACACACACACACACACACACACACACACACACACTGAGACACACACACGCACACACACACACACACACACACACTGAGACACACACACACTGAGACACACACACACACACACACACACACACACACACACACACACACACACACACACACACACACTGAGACACACACACACACACACACACACACACACACACTGAGACACACACACACTGAGACACACACACACACACACACACACACACACACACACACACACACACACACACAGACACACACACACACACACACACACACACACACACACACACACACACACACACACACACACACACACACACACACACACACACACACACACACACACTCTCATGATCGTACCTTAAACTCTAGACTGATCTGGAAACTCTGATACGAGTGTTTGAGAGGTTCAAACGTCATGTGAGAGGAACCTGAGAACTTTGGGAAATTCACTGTCACACCTGAAGAACACAAACTTTCATCAGTTTACAAAATGACCACATCAACCCACTCATGATGGTTCTCTAAGCAGATTGTTGGTGTGGTCAGTGGACCTTCAGAGCAGAAGGGTCCGTGTCGTCCGAGATTACAGTGACATCGAGATCCTCCTGTATCATAATCATTCATACAGAAGCTTTCAGGAGGACACACGGTCTCATCACATGGAACATCATACACCCTTGGCTCTTCTCCTTTCCACGGGGTCAGGGATGGACTGAGAGATGGTACAACAGTGCTGGATGGGGTGGAGGTGGTTACTGTTGTCATGGTAACAGATGTTGTTGATGCAGCTGTTGTAGAAGTGAAGCTGCTGTTTCTGGATGCTGGCGTGCGCATCCTAAAGATGACATTTCCAGGATTCCCTGTGCGAGAGCGAAGCGATGAACGCCTGTCACTCTGCTTCCTGTTGGGAAATGACTTCATCTGCAGAATTAACATAAACGTGACACATTTGTGTGATTTCAGTTTCATTTAATTTATAAAGCTGCTGTAAGGTCGCTCACCTCCTCAATAAACACATCATAATCTGAATCATCACTTCCATCCTTACTGTCCGGATTTGAGATGTAGATGTCATAATCTCCACTGCTCACGTCAACAACACCTGTTGCAAAAAAACACTAGTTGATTTTAATGTCTGATACAATGAGGTCCAGCAGTATTTGATCACACTGTGATTTTCTCCTACTTGGAGATCATGGAGGGGTCTTGAATTTCAAAGGGTTCCTGTAGTTCTTCACCAGGTTTGCACACTACAGGAGGGATTTCTTCTCTAGATCTGTCAGGATTCAGGGCTGTCACTGAGAAACATTTCAGCTCCCTCCAAAGTTTTTAATTGGATTTAGGTCTGGAGACCGAATGGGCCACTCCAGAACCTCGATTTGCTTCTTAAGGAGCCGGTCTTTGGTTTTCTTGGCTGTCTTCATCGGGTCATTGTCGTGTTGAAGACCCAGTCATCTCTCATCTTTAATGTTCTGACTGAGGGAAGGAGATCTTTGCTCAGTATCTCACAATACATGACCCGTTCATCCTCTCCTTCATACAGTGCAGTCGTCCTGTCATCCGTACAGAAAACCCCAGATCATGATGCTTCCACCCTCATGCTTCACCGTTGAGATGATACTCATCGTTCTTCTTCCTCCAAACACAGCGAATGGAGTTAAGACCAACAAGTTCTCCTCTGGTCTCATCTGACTTTCTCTCATGACTCCTCTGGATCATCCAGAACGGATCCTTCACCATTCTTAGCATCATTGATACCCCATGAGGAGAGAGAGATGTTCTGGCCCAGGCACATTGACAGTCATCATTAATCTCTTCCATTTTCTGACCCTTTCTCACACACTTGATCTTTTTTCACCAAGCCTCCTGGCAATTTCCCTGTAGCTCTTTCCAGCTTTGTGAAGATCTACAGTTTTGTCTCCTGTGTCTTTTGACGGCTCTTTGGTTTTGCTCATGTTTTCTACTTACACTTTTGACTGATTGTGGGGTGCACACGTGACTTTTTGACAGTTAATGATCTCAAATAAGTGCTTCTAATGTAGAATCATGAGCAGAGTGTAGCTATACAGAAACATTCCAGACCCCTCCATGATTTCTAAGTAGGAGAACTTGTAAAATCACAGGGTGATCAAATACTTCCTGACCTCACTGTACATGATGTGGAATGTATAAGTGTAAGCTTTCTTTTCCATTACAGAAGACTCGATCTTGATCTGAGAGAGCATCATGTTTGTGGTGACTCACTGAGGGTTCTCACGGGACTGTTGATGGAGCTCGGAGGACTGATTCCAAACACATTAACAGCTCTGACGACAAACTGATACTGAGTCTCGGGAATCAAACCTTTAAGAATCATTGAGTTGGACTCCACAGCTTCTCTAATGTACGTCCATTCAGTGTCCATCTCAGGCCTGAAACACACACACGCACGCACGCACACGCACACAAAAACACACACACCTTCATAAATGACACAAATTAGACGGTCCAGATGAAGTGTCTTTTAATCTCAGAAGCAGACTGTCTCAGGGTTTAACAGGTTTAGGGGGTCTGTCTAATCTTGTGTGATTGTCAATGAGGATTAGAAAGCTGGCCAATTCACAAAGTTTAAATTACAAGTGCTCACAAGAAAGGCAAAAAACATAAACATTTCATAGACATCATGTTTTTAACAATTACATTTACCATTAATCATTTGGCAGATGCTTTTATGTAAAGTGTCTTACAGTATTATACAGTATACATCTATCACTGTAGAGTAAACAGAGGTAAGATGTCTTCAAGAACACTTCAGTTATTATCTGCTGACACTGACATTCAAACCCACAACCTTCTAACTCTCAAACCACCAGAACACAACTGACTTCATACTTTTATACTGTACAAACTGTATATAATAATCCTAACCCATAAATCCAACAACTTGGGAAAACATTTTGGTCTTTAAGATTTTCACACACACACACACACACACACACACACACACACACACACACACACACACACACACACACACACACACACACACACACACACACACACACACAAGCACGCAAACACACACACACACACACACACACACACACACACACACACACACACACACACAAGCACGCAAACACACACACACACATAGGAAAACATGCAATGTCCCTTCTTCTTACACACCTTGTGATGTAAATTTCATAAACATACATAAGGACTGGGCAATAATTTGGTTAATAAAATCCCATAATATAAAAATGATAAAACAATCCATTTCATTTCGTTTTAAGATGACAACAACCATCTTGACTTAAAGTTGATCTAAAAACTTGTGAACTTTGTTTAATATTTGCCTGAGAAGTGCTATGAGGTTAGACCGAAGATCTTGAAAGACTTCTTTGAAGAAACTGAAGTATCAGGATGTGGACAATCTAAAGAATGATGATTTATCAGCAGATATTTGTCATGAACTCAGTCACATACTGCGGTGGTCTGTGTTTGATGTGTGAACTGAATGAGAGGCTTGTATTCTAGGACAGTAAATACCACAGACATACATCAGTCACTCAAGACATTCACACAAGAATAAAGGTCGCATGCAAAGAGAGACAAGAGCAGAAAACATAAACTATAACCAAATCCAGTCTCTTCCTCTTCCCCTCTCATGACATGTTTAAGTTGGATTAATAATCCCTTTATACCTGATATACGCCACCAGGAAGTAGAGCACTGGTGCACTTTCATCATTGTCTCGGTGTTTCCATGACAACGCCAGCTCTGTATCGGATACGGCGACCACGTTAGGCTGGGTAGGAGGTGATGGAGGCATACACGTCTCTAGGGAATAAGACATAAATGATTGAGAATATATTTAATCTGATGATGTTTGGTGTTTTTGGGGTGGAGGGGTTACCGTGTGAAGCAGTGCTGATTTCTCTGGGCATACTGGGTCTGCCCTCACCGGCCCATCCAAACGCTCCAACACTCACACGATACTGAGCTCCCACCTTCAGCTTCCCAATCACAACATCCTGAAACCACACGTCACATCACCGTATGATATAATTCATATCAAAAACAATACATATGAAAAACAATCTACTTACAAAGCTTGCCTGTCCATCAAAGTGACCCTGAAATACAACACGATCATCTGGTGACTTCATATTCAAATATACTTATATACTTATAAGAGTTTATATCCGTTAAACAGCATAATTTCATGTAAGTCATATAAATATATTTGTAATGTAAAACACTGAAATAAAGTTTTATGTTAATATCATACAGTTGTGAGCATTTCCAGACTCAATGGCACCTCTAGCACATCATCAGAACCGACTGGACGATTATTCCTTATCTCAGTGTAAAACACCTGTACCAAAACACAAATATTACACAAAACTACAGTTACTCTGATAGGTATCCTGATAAAAACATGATAAACAATAACTCACACATTATATCTAGAATCAGACTGAATAGAAAAGCTTTAAAAGTAAACTCATTATTTTCTTTCAGGAAATGTAAAGTGAGGGAGAGATGTACCTTATAACCTGTGATGGTACTGACATGTCTGCGGGGCATCTTCCATCTGATGCTGACCGCTGTACAGTTCACCGTCTCGACCTGAATATCCAGAGGAGGACTCAACCTCTCTGACACACAACACAACACAACACAACACAACACAACACAACACAACACATTAATCAACAGAACTTTCATAACATGGACACATATCTGTAACACACAAACAGATGGAAAAAACTAAAACTACACAAGCATCTGTGTGTGTGTGTGTGTGTGTGTGTGTGTGTGTGTGTGTGTGTGTGTGTGTGTGTGTGTGTGTGTGTGTGTGTGTGTGTGTGTGTGTGTGTGTGTGTGTGTGTGTGTGTGTGTGTGTGTGAGTGTGTGTGTGTGTGTGTGTGTGTGTGTGTGTGTGTGTTTCATTAAAGGTGTAATATCAGAAAAGGCTAAATTTATATTATTATAAAATATTTAGTCTTCATTTTCTCTGAAGTTAAAACACTTTTGTAGTTATTGTACACTCAAAAAGTATATACACACACATATATAGAAGCAGCATGGGCTACACAAATGTAACAAACACAAAGTTAAAACAAAAGAATGAGATTTTTGGGAGTTATTCAGTTAAGTGTTACGTCTCGAGAGATGGAGATTATTAAAGTATGGATTTTAAGGAGATAGAAAACAACCGAGATCGAGGACATTGGAATTCATGTTTAAGATTATGTGACACAAAGAAAGAAAAACTTTGTAAATGTCCGACAGAGCAAAACATTCTTGTACAATAGAGCAAATTCTTTCATAAAAAAGAAGACACATGTCCCAGATTTCTGTGCATGATTTAAATAGGCATAAATGTGTTTTCAAACAATGTAAATAAATCAAAGTCACTCCTGAACTCTCAACTGAATCTGAGAAAATGCACATCATCTCTGGTTATGATAAATCACCTCTACATCGATCAATCTATAAACTTGTTACAAAAACACACGTGTCAACCAAACATATCTCATGGACATTTATCAAAAGTTCTTCTAGAACAAGATTTTAAGATATGCTGCATGTCAGCACCACCTGAAGAATGAAGGGAAAACACACTCACCTGATTTCCTCACACTTGGTTTCCTTGCACACATGACATCATTAAACATCCAAACAAACACAAGAACAAAAGTCACTCTTTTCTCCAGATTCATTCTAGATATCAGCATGAAATCAACCCAAAACTTCAGAGGGAGTTCCTGTAAATCAGAAGACTTCTTCTCAATCTGATGAGATTACTGTGTGTGTCTCAGTGTGTGTGTGTGTGTGTGTGTGTGTGTGTGTGTGTGTCTCAGTGTGTGTGTGTGTGTCTCAGTGTGTGTGTGTGTGTGTGTGTGTGTGTGTGTGTGTGTGTGTGTGTGTGTGTGTGTCTCAGTGTGTGTGTGTGTGTGTGTGTGTGTGTGTGTGTGTGTGTGTGTGTGTGTGTGTGTGTGTGTGTGTGTGTGTGTGTGTGTGTGTGTGTGTGTGTGTGTGTGTGTGTGTGTGTGTGTGATCTGAAGAAACACAATGTTTAACAGTCTGAATCTTGAGAATGTTTGCTCTTGTTGGACATTATTCTGAAGACACAGAGATGCTCAGAGTTAAGAGGATAAGAGGTTTAATCTACAGATGGACACTTGAGCTCACTTTACTAACTCTGACCAATATAGAATCACACACAACACATACACATGAATAATAAACACATCATTATTTGTACAATAATAATGTCTGTTTATGTGTCATTTAACACAAAATAATGTTGGCAGTATGTTTTCAAGCAAGAGTAATAGAATTATTACAACTTTCCTTTATCTCAGTGGTTAGGTCATGGAGTCATGCTTTTAATCTACATTCTCTAAATCTAATGTCAGCTGCTGTAGTTTGATAAATAAATGTAAATCTAAACTTCAGATGAGTTCTGTAAGGACAGATAAAGTGTTGATCGAGCGGCCTCTAGCGGTCATGAGAGATAAAGCACAAGCACTGGTGTCTCACACTTCACATTTACTCTTTACAAATAACTTTACACACTTTAATGCTGAATACTTGATGTGTCATACAGAGGAAGAGTCAAATGTGCCTCTGTTTTCTGTCATGTGTGCAGAGAACTGAACTCAGATCAGGTCTCTAATAAAGTCCGAATCTGAATCTTATGAAAAACTCTTAAGAATAAAGATCTTGAAGGAGCTTGACATTGATGTTCTGGCACACCACTTTTGTCTCTTTTTTTAGATATCCCATTAAGGCAGATAATGAATTCTTTTCAATGCCCTGTAAACATTAATCGGCTTCAAAATCTTGATTTCTGTCTTATTTCACAATAAGATTTGTATAAATGCTTTATGAAGTCTTAACGAATGTTTAACTGTGATGAACACTCAGATTTATGGATCAGGCAACTAACAGAAAGAGACACTGACCATCAAAACATCCTTTTATTTAATTTAATATTAAGAGTTAATGTGGTTTATAATTTCTTCCAAATAATTGTATTAAAATGATTTCCAAAACTTGCATTTCATTACAGATTTTGTTGTCTTTAGAAAAAATATGGGATATATTTAAGAAAACCAGAACGTGAAGTAATTGATATTTTCTCGAGATCCTCTGGATGTGTTGTTCTATAAAGATGAGTGATGATGAGGATGATGAACGCATGTGTAACATGAGGTCACACAGCACATGTGAAACAAGAGTCCACACAGATCTGGGTTCACATCACTTCATATCATTGACTGACCGCATCTGGACTCCCAACACCTTTAATATTATACATCATGACCTAATGAACTGAAGATTCCTCCAGACAGAGAAGATGTGTTTCTGAAGACTCTAATGTATGAAGAGGATGTGGACACAGACATGATCTCAGGTCAGTGTTACATATATATAACTGTAGGTTTACATGTCAAACAAATAGATTTTTCCAATTTGATTCATACGCTAAAAATGGGTTGTTGAAAATAATTTAAACATGTACAATGGTTCCTCATGGTATAATTAAGTTTTTTAATATAACTTTTTTTAAATTTAAAAAGAAGTTGTAATATATATATTCATTTGGAACTGATGAACATGATAACATTATATACTTCCAACAACCTCACAAATAATAAGTTTAAGTTCTGGCACTAAATGAATTATTCATATGATTAATACAAACGACATATATGATATATGATATATAACTTTGAAGTGTTCGATTACTTTACACTTGAACTAACTGGGAGTAGAAGTCATAAAGTGATTTTGGGTTTCTTGATTTGTCAGGTTTGATTGAGCTGAGAGTAACATGAAGATTTGTGATGATGTGATGATGAAGATGATGATGAAGATGAAGATGATGATGATGAAGATCTGGGTTTTGATGCTGTTGTTCAGTTGTGTGTTCTCCAAACTGTTGAAGAAAACTCACTCTCGTCAGTGTTCACAAACATCGGATCTGTCGTCTCCACATCATCTGCTCACACAGTCTCTGACACCGTACTCAGGTCAGTCAACAAGTGAGGATGTGGAGCTTTTAAATCTCCTGATGACAAAAGAAAGAAATGTCATTCATGAATATTAACAGAACAACCTACACGGTGAACAATTTAAAGTCAAATTAGATGGTATTTGAACATGTATTTTTATTGTTGTTTGACCTGTATTTTAAATGTTGCACAACTGCATGGATTCAAGTTTTGCATTTCCAGTTGAAATTGAAAAAGACCAGTAACCTTTACTTTCTGTTCATCTTTTAACCGTTTTAATTGACTTCTGTCAATCTGATAACAATTTCAGAGTAGTTTCCTAAAAGTATTTTTGTTTTTGGTAAAGTTCTCCTCAAACACCCCCCCCCCCTAGAATTTTAGATTACTTTCTGAGATAACTATTTTCAACTTAAGATGTTTTAAAGAATTGTGGTTTATTTGCCATGAAACTATCCAATCATTTATACAAAATAAAAGTCCCCCCCACACACACACAAGCATACAGGTGTGTAAAAGGTTTTTTTAGGGACACACTTGATCCGGTTGTAAAGTTTCAGGTGTCTCATTGTGTGTGGGTGGCATGTTCTTGAGACAGCAGCTGTCATGTGAAGCTCTTTTATATCTGATGACAGAGAACAAAAGACAGTCGTGTATCTGAATCATGTCAACCGTATCAGGTTAGGAGCCCATCAGACCCATCCAAACTCTTCTGCTGTCAAACACGACATACATCAAGAACATCATGTCGGCTTTTGTCCCAGAGGTCCATTTACAGTAGAATGGGAGAACTTCTCTTTTGTGGATGGCTCTGAAACTTCTAGGATACACACCTGAATCCCTGCATAACACTTCGGAAGTTTCCTAGAGGATGTGCATCGGTGTTGATGTGTATGTTCTGTCTCTCCTCAGATGGGAGAACGAAGAGATCTCTGAGAGTCAGAGCTGATGTACGTAAGACAGACAGGAGGATGCGGGAGAAGAAAGGCCGAGGAGCATCTGGATGTTCTCTCAGACGGGTTCAGTTGAGAGTTTCTGATCTGGGTTTGGGTTTCAAAAGTCAAGAAGAGTTCATGTACAGTTACTGTAGCGGCGTGTGTGTAAACTCTCTCACAAACTACGACAAAATCATCAACGGCCTCAAAGCCAAGCACAAAACCCTTCTCCTGAACTCTCCTCCCACCGCCTGCTGTCGTCCAATCGAATATGACGACGACCTGTCATTTCTGGATGACAATCTGATATATCACACAATGGAGAGACACTCGGCACGGAAATGTGGCTGTGTGTAAAGTTTCACAACCGGAACACATCAAGAAACGTCCTAGAAAGCATTAAACACAAAGTGAATGTCCATACGACTTATCTCAGAAGATGAACGCACCTTGAGAATATATCGAGATGATCTGTGTCTGTGAGGAGAAATGACCCCAAATCCTCCGAAAACTCCCATTCACATCTAGCTTTGCTGTGATGTAAAGAATCTGTGTGAAAGTCATGTTATTTGACGGTCAGAATCAAGTGTTTGTGGAATAGTGTGTGGATCACATTTACATTTACATTTAGTCATTTAGCAGACGCTTTTATCCAAAGCTCTTACGACAGTCTGTAATAACTCTGTAATGTTAGATAACCTCACCATTCATTCATTTCACTACAGAACATCTGCTTATGTATAACATCCCCTATAGAACTCTAATCTTATATATAACCATGTTAGAGTGATGGAAAATATCTTGAGAAATGTCACAACATGAAATGAATCTTATCACTGCTCACATGATTTTCTGTCATCAGATGATGAGAGATTACGCACAGAATAACATTTCCATTCAAACAAACGTCTGCTGTTCTGTTTCCAGCACCTGTACATCTGTTGACAGGTAACACACAAACACTTACAACATTCACCTGATGTACATGTGGGACACCATCTCAAGAAATGAAATACTCATAATGCCACAAAAGTGATTCGGTGTATTATGGGATACAAACAGCGCGATATGCTTTATTGTGCTCAGCAATCCTAGCATTCTGTGCATTATATACACCCTAAATAAATATGTTCCTCTTAACCACATTATGAATGTGTATGAAACACTAACCTTGCATAAAACCAAGAGACCGGGACTGCACTTCATCCCACAGAATCTGGACAGATCGGAGAATATTGTGAGGATGATGTTGTGGAATTTAGCTCCGTCTTTAACACCATCATCCCAACACTCTTACACACCAACTCGCCCAGCTTTCTCTCACAAACTCTATCTGTCAATGGATCCTCAGCTTTCTTTCACAAACTCTATCTGTCAATGGATCCTCAGCTTTCTTTCACAAACTCTATCTGTCAATGGATCCTCAGCTTTCTTTCACAAACTCTATCTGTCAATGGATCCTCAGCTTTCTTTCACAAACTCTATCTGTCAATGGATCCTCAGCTTTCTCTCACAAACTCTATCTGTCAATGGATCCTCAGCTTTCTTTCACAAACTCTATCTGTCAATGGATCCCCAACTTTCTTTCACAAACTCTATCTGTCAATGGATCCCCAACTTTCTTTCACAAACTCTATCTGTCAATGGATCCCCAACTTTCTTTCACAAACTCGATCTGTCAATGGATCCCCAACTTTCTTTCACAAACTCTATCTGTCAATGGATCCCCAGCTTTCTTTCACAAACTCTATCTGTCAATGGATCCCCAACTTTCTTTCACAAACTCGATCTGTCAATGGATCCCCAACTTTCTTTCACAAACTCTATCTGTCAATGGATCCCCAGCTTTCTTTCACAAACTCGATCTGTCAATGGATCCCCAACTTTCTTTCACAAACTCTATCTGTCAATGGATCCCCAACTTTCTTTCACAAACTCTATCTGTCAATGGATCCCCAACTTTCTTTCACAAACTCGATCTGTCAATGGATCCCCAACTTTCTTTCACAAACTCTATCTGTCAATGGATCCCCAGCTTTCTTTCACAAACTCTATCTGTCAATGGATCCCCAACTTTCTTTCACAAACTCGATCTGTCAATGGATCCCCAACTTTCTTTCACAAACTCTATCTGTCAATGGATCCCCAGCTTTCTTTCACAAACTCTATCTGTCAATGGATCCTCAGCTTTCTTTCACAAACTCTATCTGTCAATGGATCCTCAGCTTTCTTTCACAAACTCTATCTGTCAATGGATCCCCAGCTTTCTTTCACAAACTCTATCTGTCAATGGATCCTCAGCTTTCTTTCACAAACTCTATCTGTCAATGGATCCCCAGCTTTCTTTCACAAACTCTATCTGTCAATGGATCCCCAGCTTTCTTTCACAAACTCTATCTGTCAATGGATCCCCAGCTTTCTTTCACAAACTCTATCTGTCAATGGATCCCCAACTTTCTCTCACAAACTCGATCTGTCAATGGATCCTCAGCTTTCTTTCACAAACTCTATCTGTCAATGGATCCCCAACTTTCTTTCACAAACTCTATCTGTCAATGGATCCTCAGCTTTCTTTCACAAACTCTATCTGTCAATGGATCCCCAACTTTCTCTCACAAACTCTATCTGTCAATGGATCCTCAACTTTCTCTCACAAACTCGATCTGTCAATGGATCCTCAACTTTCTTTCACAAACTCGATCTGTCAATGGATCCCCAACTTTCTTTCACAAACTCTATCTGTCAATGGATCCCCAGCTTTCTTTCACAAACTCTATCTGTCAATCGATCCCCAACTTTCTTTCACAAACTCTATCTGTCAATGAATTGTCAGCTTTCTTTCACAAACTCTATCTGTCAATGGATCCCCAACTTTCTTTCACAAACTCTATCTGTCAATGGATCCCCAACTTTCTTTCACAAACTCTATCTGTCAATCGATCCCCAACTTTCTTTCACAAACTCTATCTGTCAATGAATTGTCAGCTTTCTTTCACAAACTCTATCTGTCAATGGATCCCCAACTTTCTTTCACAAACTCTATCTGTCAATGAATTGTCAGTTTTCTTTCACAAACTCTATCTGTCAATGGATCCCCAACTTTCTTTCACAAACTCTATCTGTCAATGGATCCCCAGCTTTCTTTCACAAACTCTATCTGTCAATGGATCCCCAACTTTCTTTCACAAACTCTATCTGTCAATGGATCCCCAGCTTTCTTTCACAAACTCTATCTGTCAATGGATCCCCAACTTTCTTTCACAAACTCTATCTGTCAATGGATCCCCAGCTTTCTTTCACAAACTCTATCTGTCAATGGATCCCCAACTTTCTTTCACAAACTCTATCTGTCAATGGATCCCCAGCTTTCTTTCACAAACTCTATCTGTCAATGGATCCCCAACTTTCTTTCACAAACTCTATCTGTCAATGAATTGTCAGCTTTCTTTCACAAACTCTATTTGTCAATGGATCCCCAACTTTCTTTCACAAACTCTATCTGTCAATGGATCCCCAACTTTCTTTCACAAACTCTATCTGTCAATGGATCCTCAGCTTTCTTTCACAAACTCTATCTGTCAATGGATCCCCAGCTTTCTTTCACAAACTCTATCTGTCAATGGATCCCCAACTTTCTTTCACAAACTCTATCTGTCAATGGATCCTCAGCTTTCTTTCACAAACTCTATCTGTCAATGGATCCCCAACTTTCTTTCACAAACTCGATCTGTCAATGGATCCCCAGCTTTCTTTCACAAACTCTATCTGTCAATGGATCCTCAGCTTTCTTTCACAAACTCTATCTGTCAATGGATCCCCAACTTTCTTTCACAAACTCTATCTGTCAATGGATCCCCAGCTTTCTTTCACAAACTCTATCTGTCAATGGATCCCCAACTTTCTTTCACAAACTCTATCTGTCAATGGATCCCCAGCTTTCTTTCACAAACTCTATCTGTCAATGGATCCCCAACTTTCTTTCACAAACTCTATCTGTCAATGGATCCCCAGCTTTCTTTCACAAACTCTATCTGTCAATGGATCCCCAACTTTCTTTCACAAACTCTATCTGTCAATGAATTGTCAGCTTTCTTTCACAAACTCTATTTGTCAATGGATCCCCAACTTTCTTTCACAAACTCTATCTGTCAATGGATCCCCAGCTTTCTTTCACAAACTCTATCTGTCAATCGATCCCCAACTTTCTTTCACAAACTCTATCTGTCAATGAATTGTCAGCTTTCTTTCACAAACTCTATCTGTCAATGGATCCCCAACTTTCTTTCACAAACTCTATCTGTCAATGGATCCCCAACTTTCTTTCACAAACTCTATCTGTCAATCGATCCCCAACTTTCTTTCACAAACTCTATCTGTCAATGAATTGTCAGCTTTCTTTCACAAACTCTATCTGTCAATGGATCCCCAACTTTCTTTCACAAACTCTATCTGTCAATGAATTGTCAGTTTTCTTTCACAAACTCTATCTGTCAATGGATCCCCAACTTTCTTTCACAAACTCGATCTGTCAATGGATCCCCAGCTTTCTTTCACAAACTCTATCTGTCAATGGATCCCCAACTTTCTTTCACAAACTCTATCTGTCAATGGATCCCCAGCTTTCTTTCACAAACTCTATCTGTCAATGGATCCCCAACTTTCTTTCACAAACTCTATCTGTCAATGGATCCCCAGCTTTCTTTCACAAACTCTATCTGTCAATGAATTGTCAGCTTTCTTTCACAAACTCTATCTGTCAATGGATCCTCAACTTTCTTTCACAAACTCTATCTGTCAATGGATCCTCAACTTTCTTTCACAAACTCTATCTGTCAATGGATCCTCAACTTTCTTTCACAAACTCGATCTGTCAATGGATCCTCAACTTTCTTTCACAAACTCTATCTGTCAATGGATCCTCAGCTTTCTTTCACAAACTCGATCTGTCAATGGATCCTCAACTTTCTTTCACAAACTCTATCTGTCAATGGATCCCCAACTTTCTTTCACAAACTCTATTTGTCAATGGATCCTCAACTTTCTTTCACAAACTCTACCTGTCAATGGATCCTCAACTTTCTTTCACAAACTCGATCTGTCAATGGATCCCCAGCTTTCTTTCACAAACTCTATCTGTCAATGGATCCCCAGCTTTCTTTCACAAACTCTATCTGTCAATGGATCCCCAACTTTCTTTCACAAACTCTATCTGTCAATGGATCCCCAACTTTCTTTCACAAACTCTATCTGTCAATGGATCCCCAACTTTCTTTCACAAACTCTATCTGTCAATGGATCCCCAACTTTCTTTCACAAACTCTATCTGTCAATGGATCCTCAGCTTTCTGATGGATAGGGAGCAGGTAGTGAGACTGGGGAAATGAATCTTAAACAGATACATCACAAACACTCGTGCTCCTCAAGGTTTTCTCGACCATCTTCTCTTCTTGCTGTACACCAACGACTGCACAACTAAAGACTCCTGTGTGAAGCTTCTGATGTTCTAAACTCATCCATCTCATCAACATCTCATCATCTCAGTCTGAGTACAGACAGGAGGTTGAACAGCGGACATCAGGAGACCGCAAAGAACGGTCCAGACTGCTCAAAGGAGTATTAGTGCTTCTCAGCACACCATCCAAAAGCTGTTTACATCCAGAGGTGTAAAAAAGGCCCAGAACAACACTCTGGATCCCTCACATCCAAATCATCCTAATGAACTTTTCCCCTCTGCCCAGCGCTACAGTCCCCCGTATAACCGGACAGCCAACCCAGGAACAGTTTCTTTCCTCAAACAGTCCACCTCATGAACAGTTCAATATCCCCACATGTGCTAATATTCATTTGTGAAATAACCTTCTATTCATTCAAATCCCTTCACCTCATTCTATTTAATTCCACACAACTTTATATAATATTTGTTTCTTTCAAAAATTCTTGCTTAACTCATCACATCACACATCATGCTTTGCAGTAAAGTGGTCTGATTTCATGAGCTGTGCACAACAGAATGAATTCAGTGAGAATATAGTTATGTTGGTTTCATTGTTTAAACATTTAATCTAAGTGCATTACAGATCCACACTGTATTGAGAATAAAAATGACATTTACTGAATCATGCCCGAGAAGATTTTATGTAAAGAAACACAACTGTAGAGATTCAGTAAATCTCTCTGATATTATTAATAACACGTTAAACATTTCAGGCAATGTATTTTTGAGAGATTATGAGCAGAGAAAACTGAAAAGTCAGTTGTGTTCTGGTGTTTAGAGAGTTGATCTTGTGATCAGAAGGTTGTTGGTTTGAATCTCACTGTCAGCAGATAATAACTGAAGTGTTCTTGAAGACATCTTACACCTGTTTACTCTACAGTGATAGAGGTACACTGTATAATACTGTAAGACACTTTGGATAAAAGCGTCTGACAAATGAATAAATGTAAATAATATAAATATAAATGTACTCTAGTCAACCACTTCAGATGAGCTTAAGTAAAAAACAGCCTTTGTAATTTGAAATATAAAAAGAACATTCAATTGACAAAATGTTGAATAACAGTGTAAGAAAGTGTAAAAGCAGGTCAAACATGACAGAATGGGTCTTGCAAGTAAGAGAAGTAGAAAATTTATTGCAGTATTTGTTCCATCAGAGGCATGTGGGTCCCTTTACACTGAGCAGGGCGACCGTTTTCATCGCAAATGTCCTTGGACACAGCCCTCCTTACAGACACTGCATGCTATACACAATAAATTACAGCCACACGGTGCTATCGTACAAAAATGGACAAACAGCTCAACAGAAAGAGTTATCAGCCAGTAAAGGAGGAGCTAAGCTATAGAAAGCCGTTTGACTAAGAAATCCAAAAACAAGAAAAAGGAAAAAGGGTAAAAACATCAACAAACTAATTCTTTTAACATTCAGTATATATTTAAATTTCTTTTATAGATATAAACAATATTTTATATGTTAAACTATGATACACTGGGAGTAGAAATCAAACAACCAGAAATCTGCTGCACAACAGCGAAGGAGCACCCATACAATGTTTCTCCAAACATTTTATTCCTGCGATACGACGATGCACCCGGCGTGCATCAGATAAAAGTCTGTAGTGTACATGTGTCGCTCGTGTGTGTGTGTGTGTAAATGTAAGTGTGTGTGTGAGTGTTAGGCTGACGTAAGATAACCCAGGAGATGTTTGGCTGGTAGGCATGATGGGATACGTGTGTGTGTGTGTGTGTGTGTGTGTACACGTGTTAACGTATCATTAGCTGGAGTTTCTGTCCTTGGCAGCGTACAGTGCACGTAGAGTCTGTGCCACCTTGTGGGTGAGCTTGTTACCACTGTTGAGTGAGATTTTTTTGTAGATGATATCCGTCTCTCGGATGGTGTCCACCCAAGGGACCAGCTTGCGTCCGTCGCGTCGTTTGGCTTCAGACCAGGGGCTGGAGTATGAGCCGGCCATCCAGTGGATGTTGTAACCCTCACTGTTCCTCTGGATGACTCGTGCGATCTGCGGTCGGTCTCTGTATTTGGGGCAGTGGATGGCTATGATGTCCAGCGCGCTGACAGACTCATTCATGTTAGCCAACAGAAGGTCAGCAGAGTCTCCTCCACGCTTTCCACGCTTAGACGCCTGAAAGAAACACAAAGGATGAGAATTCATGTAAGATTTACACTTAATTATCAATTAAGCTCTCAGCGGTCTGTTTTGTTGTCTCACCCCTGGAGTTCTCTCCTCCCCTTCGCTATCTTCATCCTCCGAGTCGAGTGTGTGGTGGTTCCGTGGGCTGGTAGACGCTCCTCCAAGCAGTGCTGTGATGGCTTTATTCCTCACGTTTGCACTCGTATCTCCATCCTCATCCTCTTCATCAGGGTCCAGATGCTCCATCAGCAACTTAAACTGAGATTCAAACACACTCAGTTTTAACTGACACATTCTGTTCATTCTACCAATAGAAATATCTGTGGTGTTTAGCATGTGACTAGAGCTTAGAGTGATGTTGATTCTGAAGGAATAAAAAAGGCAGAAGTATTTCTGTGGTTCTCACATCGAGGTATTGTTTGACAATCTTCCTCTTCTGTTCATACGTCAGGTCAGCGTGAAAGTCATCATTGTTGAGAAAGTCGATGGTCTGCCGTGGACTGAAGTGCACAGAAGTTTTTCGGTTCACGGCTTTATCGTACACCTTTGCCGACTCCGTGGGAGAGTACTTCTGAATTTTGCTTTTTAAAAGAATAAAAGGAGTAGTTTAAATCATACCCTACAATATCAGATATTATTTTATCCTTCTTACGTTACTTGTCACTTGTCTTGATAAGACAATTCCCTTGTATGTGTCTGCACACCTTAAAATAACCTCAAAACAATAAAGCTTAATCCGGTTCTGATTATTGAATAAATGTAATGTTATAATACTGTTAGAATTAATAGTTTAAAAAAAAGTTGTATGTGTGTGCGTGCGTGCATGTGTAAACTGGAAAAAAAACAGTTATATATATATATATATATATATATATATATATATATATATATATATATATATATATATGTATGTAACTGGGGGAAAAACACAATCTAAGTGTACATAAATCCCAATCAAGGATTATGGATTTCTTACCTATCTGAGAAGCCGTAGAGGTTCTTGAGATGTTGTTTCAGCACCAGCAGTAGCAAAATCCCCTGTGATGCTCTGGCGAAGTCAAGGAGAGGCGCTGCATCATCTGGCAGACGCTCCATGACAGAATCAATATCTTCCAAATCAGATTCTGACTCTGACTCCGACTGTTTGGCATTTTCTATCGGTCTGGGCTTCCTCACCCGCTGCCCCTCTTCATCCTCCTCAAAATCATCATCCTCACCCTCGTCTCCAATGTTCCGTTCTCTGCTCTCCTCTTCTCTCTGCCCTTCTGAACCATTCTGCTGTCTCCGTCGTCCCTTCTTCCGGCTTTTCCGACCCGGAACTCTGATGAGAGACTGAGTCGGTCGCAGAAACAAAACATCAGAAATCACCATGACAACATAACACACAAGCACATTAATTCTCATAATTCTCATCACTACAAAACCTTCAAACATTATAAGTCTCATTGTGTTCTGTCTACCTCTTTAAATGACTGTAGCAGGTTGCTGCCTGACACAGAGAGTGTGATGTCAATGTGGTGCATGATGAACAGAGGCTCTTCCTGTGACTGATACGGGAAGTAAGCCAAATTATCAGCGACAAACAACAGCATGTTCACCTCCATCTTCTGCTCAGAGAGAGAGAGAGAGAGAGAGAGAGAGACAGAGAGACAGAGAGAGAGAGAGAGAGAGAGAGAGAGAGAGAGAGACAGAGACTCTTAACATCCCAGCAATGAGCAAGTGACAGAGATTGAAAGGTAAACAGGGGCACAAAGCTAACCGAGCTGTCGTCAAACAGATTAAGAAGTGAGATGAGAAACGCTCGTCTGTGTTGTCGGTTTGTTCGAATCATGCTGTACAGATGAGAACATAGTGCAGAACTGGACTCGTCCCGACGGAAGCCACGGATGATGGATGCCATTGAGCCCAAGACGGCCTGCTGCACTTGATAAGACATCTTCATCCCTGCAACAGCCTTCATCTGTTCACAATAATATAACACGGTTATATGACGTATACTACAGCAGCGACATTAATCCTACACTTGTAGATATATCTGACCTATGGGAATGCTTCTTCAGAATATTTCAGAATAACAAATTTGATTCAATTGTTTAGTAATGAATCTAACACATATGGGTTTGTGTGTTGATGCTCACATGGATAAATCCAGTGTACTTCTTATCGATTTCCACCAGCTGCTGGTCTGCTTTGTTCCTCATGGTGGGCTCTGGGTCTGTTCCCATGGAGATCAGATATGGCACACACTGTCAACACAAAAAAATTATTCCATTGTTGCGTTTGAAATCATCCATCATTCATCCATTTTTCCTTTTTTATAAATTGTTATAGTACCTGGATGCAATATGTGTGTAATGTTGTGTGTTTTTGAGTGTGGCCAGTTTGTGTTGTGTACCTGTACAGGGTGAATGAGACCCTGGCTAAGAGTCAGAGCGATGACGTTAAGAGCGAAGTGTCGTACACTGGACTGTGTGTGGAAGAAGGACTCCAACACTTGTTTGAGATACAGCTGCATGATGGAGCTGCTCATACCAGATGAGATATCACCCATCTCCTTCAGATCCTCCTGCTTCGACATCTTCTGCCCTGCACACAGACAAAAACACAAAAAAATTATCTCTTACTGCACGCAGAATTAGAAATGTATTTTATCTTTCAGAATGAGTGTTTTTCTCACATTCTCTGTCAGCCTCCTGCATGCGTGAGTCCTCCTCCTGCAGGTACATCTGTAGATTCTTTAGCACTTGAATCTTCAGTGCGATGCTGCTTCTTGTATCAGACAGCAATCCGTTATACAGAGACTTTACCTCCGGTACAAACATCTGACTCGGGTGCATAATGAACAGAAATCCTGCAGCAAATCACACGCATACACACACAAACAACCTTTAATTTGATCTTTAACAAAAAACATGTTTTCCACTGATCCATGTGTGTGGTGTGTGTGCAAGATGATATAACATTAAAAAAAAAAGTCTAAGCATGAACAAGGCACTATGCTTCATCATGGATAAATCCAAGCTGAAGACTGTTGTTAGACATAGTGCAAACTACACCCAAATCTGTAAGTAATGTGTGCAGTGTTGTTTAAAAAAATAATACCGACAAAATAAGCAATGGTGTTATGTGTGGCCTATCGATCTTACCCAACCCAATGATGGCTTTACAGCGGACCTCTTCATCCTCATGATTGGTGAAATACAGGAGTAATTCCAGAACCTTTTCTTTTATAACAACCTATTACACAACACAATACAAAATACGTCATTGAAGACATGTTTTGATGACATGATTCACAAACACAAGGACAGCCTGGATTACCTTTGTGGCACCCTTAAAATCCTCTCTGTCAAACTCAAAGTGTCTGCAGAGAGCTCCGACGGTGAATAGTGATCTGAGAAGAGCTGCTTTAGTAGCAGCCATGGCCATATTGTTTGTACCCTCCTGATGCTGGACCTTCAGCTTCGTCAAAGCTCCGTAATATCGGTTAAAACACGCCCAGACAAACTTATGGTTATGAGTCACTTTATTCACTATTGCACCCAGACAACTGACACAGTGCTGGACAACCTGCAGACAGAACAACATTACATTTTTAAGAATAATTGTGACTATGATCTCATTACATACACTACAAGGGATATGGAGGTGTGCAAGTCACTTACAGTCATGCCATATTTTAAAATAAGTTTCATTAAGTCCTCTTCAATGGTGGTGAGGAAGTTCTCACTGGGATGATCCATTAGAGGAACCACCAACTCCAGAATCTTAGCAACATTACAAATGACCATAAAGTCACTCTGAGACTAAAAGAAGAGAAACAAACACAGAAAATTAATCTACAACTGCACTGACAACACATGGCCAATAGATGGCAGAAGGCCATGAGAAAGGAAACATGTTAAGCACTTACACTGCACTTGGTGGTGAGGTAGGGCTGCATAGTCATGGCATGCTTAACCATCAACTGTGCACGGATCTTACTGAACAGATACAGCGTTGTGATGCATGCCACCAACCGCGTAGAGTTCACGCTCTTGTGCTCTGTACACACAAGACATCATGGCAACATCAATTTAGACATAACACTACAAACATAACATTTTAAGAACATGCCCTTGTAATGTCCAAATCTAAGAAACAGGAAACTGTATTTACCACAGAAAGGCCACTTTAGTGGTGGTTTTTACTGTCTTTATATGAAAACACATATGGTATATAACACAAAACTTTAAAGAGATGTGTGTACCTGCAAGTGCCTCCTCATATTTGAGAATATACTCCACAAGATTGTCAACTAACTGCACACAAGCTTTCCTTGCTGGTTTATAGGATGAGTCCTCTTCTGACTTCAACAACTTCACAAACAACACAAACATCACATGTCACTGAAATGTCCTCTATACAAATGTGAATTATATTATATGGATTATATGAACAAAAACTTACATTCTGCAGGAGCTGCTCAAACCAGTCGTAACCCGTGTCTTTACAGGCAGCGACCTGCAGCAGAAACATCATAAACACATTACACACACAACAGTCTGAGACTGATCTGATGTTCTCCAAAAAAACTAGACATTTGTCATCAATTGAACTATTCTCATCCAGAGTGAGTTCCCTCTGAGGAACTCTCTGTTTGAACTGTTATCATCTGGTTGGCGCTACAGACAGGATTTATACAGATTTATACCTGTAATATTCCGTGACTTTGCTGTAAATATCACTGAACTAAGGTCTTGTAAAATGTAAATGAATAGGTTAAATAAGAAGGAAATCCATATTCAAATTTATACCGGATATCTTGCACACTTCACTTTTTAGTAAATAGGCTCATTCTCCAACTCCCCCCTCAGTTAATAAGTTGAGTTTTACTGTATTGAAATCCATTCAAGCATTTTCCTGTTCAGGCGATATCACTTCTAGCATAGCTTAGCATAGATCATTGAGACCAATAACATTGGTCAATAACGACCAATAACTCGTTTAAAAACCAGCATGGAGTTTCGTCATTTCATATTCAACTCTTCTGTAGTATTGTGTACTAAAACCATAAATTTAAAGCTGCGCTTCTCTAGGCCGATACGATCAGGAACTATACTCTGATTCCGGCATAATGGTCAAGGAAGTTTAATTTTCAGTATTTTTGCCACCTTTGTCTTATCACATGTCACTTTACACTTAATGTACACTGGAAGCTTCTGTAACGAAGACAAATTCCTTGTTTGTAAAGAACACTTGACAATAAAACCGTTTCTGTTTTACTCATCCTCATCATGTCTGACCTGTATGATTGTCACTCTTCTACAGAACTAAAAGATACTAAGAAGAATGTTGGGAGCTGGCATCCATTCACTTGCATTTACATTTACGCTGTAGGTAGGTGTATACCATGATAAGCACCATGCTCTTATCACTGAGATACAGGAAAGCATTGCTTTTGATTTCAAACTAAAGTACTGAATGTCTGGTAACCACACACATTCTAGTTAACAACATTCTTCAAAATATATTATTTTGTGTTCTGTGGAAGACAAAAAATTATACAGGTTTAAAATGACAAGAGGGTGAGTAAACTATCACTGTCCAAAACTGTGCTCCAAGCGGGAGTAAGAGTGAAAGCAAACAAATCAGAACATATATCACATTTAACAGACGGTATCATGGAACAGAATATTAAATCATATGTGGAGGTCTAACCCAGCACATTTATCAGAAATCAACAGGTTAAATTAGAAGGGTTGTCTCTGTTGTGGTTGGAGACCCATCTGGTGTTTTATGACAGTGCACCTGGTTATCATAGTGTCAGAAAGATGAATGTCTGTGTGAACTGACCACATCTGTGATGTTGAGAATCTTTCTGTTCATGGTTTCCTTGTCATTGTTGGGTGTGGGTGTGAACCAGAGCTTCTGGAATGTCTCATTCACTAATTTCTGTAAGGATGAACAGAGCATTAGCACACAGCACTTACAGCAAACAGCCATCACCGGGTGTAACGTTACTGTAATACATCACAGACCTTGATCCCTTCCTCATCATTCACCCTACGGATCATCTTCACGCACATCTCTGTGATCTTACTGAAGTTAGGCTGCTCTAAACAAATGTCTCGTAGTATCTTGATCACCCTCTTCCTCACACTAATACCCGTGTCCTGCAGATAGATGACACAGTTTTAACACACGCTCATAGTGAAGAACCGAAGAGAAAGTGTAGAGCTCACAGGCGTACCAGTATCCTCTCGATGAGCATGTCATAGTACTGCTCTGTCAGCTGAGGTCGACTCAATACGAAACGGCCCAACAGCTCAACGGCTGCCTCTCTAACACTGGTGGAGTTATCCATCAGACGCCCGTGAACGCCTCGCTGCATATCAGACTACACAAACACAAACACAAACAATAAACACCAGTGGTGGACAGTTGGAATGTCTAAGAAATCATATTTAGTGTCAGCGCCAATATACCCTGGCCAATATACTGGGATCAACAGCCACCACCTCAGACAGACACTTCATGGCTTTAGTCCTGACCGCTATAGCACTCTCCCCTAAAACTCGAAGAATCTGATACAAACAAACACAACAAGAAGTTATACTCATTAATAGGCAATACATGTTTTTAAACCCGTTTGTTTTATAAACAGAAACATTAAATAAAACTAATTTAAAATGGTTTTACAGTACTTCACTGGATGAAGGAAACAGTTCAAATGTTGAATCCAGTATTTATTCACCTGTGTCAGGTAGATGTCAAAGCTCTGTGAGAAGGGTCTGGTGGAGGCCAGATAGCGTACAATAAGGCTGGCATCCTCATAATCCACAGTGTCTGAATTCATCCTGTTAAACGCAGCTTTACATTAAACACTGCAGTATGACATTTAGAAAAAGTCTTCTCATAGACACATAAGATCAAGAGATACCTGAGAGTAGCAAACTGATTGGGAGTGGATTTAATGACCGTGTGCAGGTATTTCTTGCGTGTTTCAGCGCGCTGCATGATGTCTCCGGTGGCCTGCAGTTCTTTTGCATGTTGTGTCCCATCAGAATCATCATCTTTTGGGTTCTGGTTACGCATCGCCTTCTCAGCCTCTGTAGTGCAGTCTCTGAACCACTGAGCGATGTAAAACTTGCGTGCAAACTTGAAGAAACGAACGAAGACGAAAAAGTGTTATTTAAAAATTATATATAAACTTAACCCCCATGTGCATATAATGGAACACTTACGGAGAGGGCGGGATCTGTCTCTGCATTCCCATCCATGTAATCTAACAGTGCTTTCTGTAACCGTTGGGTCTCATCTCCCTCTGAGCTCTAAACACACATCAGCAAAAACACAATCGTTAATTACACACAGTTCACAAGTGTCAGTGCATTTGCTTGTGTGTGTTAACTTCTGTTGCGTTCACCTCTCTTATGATGCGATCAATGGCTTTCTGATTCGTTCTGCTGGTAACAGAATCTTTCCTCAGTCGGGCGGCGACGGTGCCAAGATAGTCAAGCGATGCCACCCTTAGGGCCATTTCTGTTTGCTTGTTACTGAACTGATGCACCTGTACAGAGGTCATGAAGGTCACAAGGGTCGCATGTAGCTATGTGTGTGTGTTTCAGCGTGACATTAACAGTTTGATTTTAAGAGTCTTTTGTCTGTTTATACCAGTAATCTTCCCAGCAGACTCAGCAGAAGTTCCGAAGCTGGCCATTCGGGTTTGTTGACTGTTGACAGCAGATCCTGCACAAAGTTTTCAAACAGCGGCCTATAATCCTCCTCACCCTGTTTACTGCCACACCTGAGGATTTTCAACAAACAAAATACATGTAAAGTACTGCAAGCATCACAAAAATGTATATCGTAAAGCAGTAATACAGAAATATGATCTGACTTCTTCAGAAAGACAGATAGGAAGTTCTGTGCTGTCCTTCTGGCCGTCTCATAAGAGTTGGTAATAAGCACATCATCATCGACCTGACAGACAAAAGTAATTTATATGGTTATATTCAAAAACAAGATTAGATCTGGCAAAGTTATGGGATTGACTCCCTTTGCAAACACACTGATAAAACAGAGACCTTAAACATAATGTTAAATAATCAGTCAAATTAATGAAAAACTTAATCTAAACGCCAAGCTGTAGGGCTTTAACTGTGATTTAATGGATCCGAGATACCTTCTTATGATCATCTTCAGTGTCTTTCTCTGAGGGCAGGTGAACAACACACTGAATTAACTGCAGGACCAGAGCACTGACCATCTGAATATACACTGGCTCTCCCTCTGCATCACAACTGTTCAACCTGCGCGCACAAACAAACGCACACACACGACAGGTCAACACACAGACAGATCCACATATAGGACACGCTCATGTTTACAACAGATCACTTTCACACAACTTATCAGTACCTGAAATTCCTGAGACTGCGTTTGCTCGTCGGCAGTCTGGCCAACGAGGTAAAAATTTCCTCTAGAATCAACTGCCTGTGTTTCTCATAGCGCGAAAAAACCTGAGACACAGAGAGAAATTAATAAAAGGGCATAAATAAGAATAAATAAATTTAAATTAATTATTCACTTTTATTTACAGCTATTACTGTGGATCAGATCTTAATTAACAATCAAGTGGGTCTAATGTGAACGTGTTAGATCTTTCTGAAAAACTGTAATGCTGTGATTTCCTATTAATATAAACATACCGCTGTCACCAGCTTAATGGCACACAGCTGCAACTCGCTGACATTCTCCACAAAGAACGGAGTGATGCCCATCGATGAGACCTGCAGAAAACACACACACATGAGAAACAGGACAAGAGCGAAAAAGTATTGAGATGCTGAAAAAAAAATGAACGGATGAACTCGTACTTGTAATATGGTGGTGTCAGTGAGAAGTTGAATCTCTAGCAGCTCAGAGATATTACTGACGACATCACACACTTTGTTATATAGCATGATGATGACTCGCTGCTTAGCTGTTGAACACTTTGCTCGCTTTGCTTTTGAGCTGAGCAAAGAACCTGAAACACACAGTTTAAAACACATGCCACTATAAGACTGTGGGAGTTTTCTGTTTGATAAACAGCCAAGAACATAGAGGTGTGTCAAATAGAGTTGCGGTAGTAATGTGTCTCACCTCCTTTAGGATTAACCCTGTAGACGGGATCGTACTGTGGGTAAAGAGTGTTCTGCAGGTGAAACTTTGTGTACTGTAGAATTCTCTCGATCACATCCTCGATGTACACGGCTTTAGGCATGTGTAATGATGTCATGACGTTCAGTGCAGTCAGACATGCGTCTGCTGATTTGGTCACACGCTCCATGATGAGATCCCTCCAGAGACGCTCCTCATCCTCATCGTTATCCTGATGAAGAACAGAAAGGCAAATGAGAGAATGTTAGTGTTCAAACCTAATTTGAGTTTTTTCTGGATGTCAAAGAATGATTTTATTTATTCCTTTGGCATTAATGAATTATTCTTGAAAGCTGCTCACATGGTTCATGAGAGTGGAAAGATTAGCTCCATCCAGAATGTTCTTCTCCAGGATGTTCAACAGCTTCACCAGTTTATCAGAGGGAATCTGATCATCACAGAAGGGACACAAGGAACACACTTAACTGGCTGATAAAATCATGGCTTATGAAACTTAAACAAATGGCTTAACTAAACTTAAAGCTTATGAACATGGATATATAAATAATCCATCAAAATATGTATTAGATATTTAAGCACTTACCCTGCAGGTGATGCCCATGGCTTTTATTTTAGCAGATTCACTACCCAACTCACTCAACTGCTGTTTGCCCAACAAAAGCTCCTGAGGGATCTCATCATCATCTGAAAAAACATAACACGTGTACATACAGATGAAAAAACACTGGTCCAATTTTTATTCACACACAGACGCAAGCACGCACACGTTAACATACCCTGAGCAGTAAAATCCACATCCTCCAAGTTCTCCAAGATGTTGTCAATACTCAAAGAAAATCTTTTAAATGTGGAAGAGTCCATCATTTCTGCAGAGATAAAGAAACATACAGTGAGACCATGAACATGGCACTAACATGACGGATGAGAATACCTTCAGTACAGTGTGTACGTTTACCTTCAGGTGTCAGTTTGGGTTCATATGCTTTCCGTTTCTTTTGCTTCTCTTTTGACTTTAAACGTCTGGCAGCTGAAAGAATAATTACAAATCTCAGACAAAGCTCCTTAGAATATTATTATGTACTAAATCTGTATGCAGAAACATGCTAAATGAAGATAAATGCTGTTCTCATCTTACCATCACTGAGGCTGGGAGGAGGAGAGTCCACATCAGAGTCATCATATCGGCTTCCTGAGCCTCTGCGTCCATCTATGTTTCCTCGTCGATGTTCCCCAGAACTCCTCCGGTCTCGCTCCTCAAACTCCCATGCTCTGTCTCGTTCCTTCTTCTGACGCTTGCGAGATGCTAAACGTAAAAACATAAAGGCAATTAATACCAGAGCCCTGACACAAACTCAAGACAAACTGAAACTCCATTTCGGTTCAGAAGGTGTGCAAAATGTACACACTTTAGATTAAAATAGATCAGCGTTTAGATGTTTGTACATCAAATGCTCTATTCCTGTATAAGCTTAGTCTAAAAAAATCGGCTTAAAAAAAAAAAAAAAAAAAATATTGTCTAGCCCAGGGGGGTATTGCACTAGACAGGTACTCACAGTGCTGTTCATCATCAGAACTGTCCTCTGCATACTTGGGCTTTTCATTAACAGTGCTGCGTTTACGTTTGTTCATCTTGACTCTCTCACACAGAGGCATGGTGGACTCGATCTCTGCCAACAGTTCGGGAGGAAGATCCTTCAACACTGATGGATCTATACCACCTGTGAGAAGACTTCTGTTTAATTTATTTCATTCAAACAAAGCCCGTCAATCAGAACCAGTTCTATTAAAATTGGTGTTAGGCACTAGTCTACTCTTGTTTTTTGGTTTCAGTGACTAGTGTTTACGACAATAATCCACACACGCATGCATTTATTTCTTTTGTAATTGTTTGTTTGGTTGTATTTTGTCTCTCTGTATTTTAGTTTATACAAACAACTTCATTAAGAAAACGTTCAGAGTGTATTTAATAAATATAACATATAAATATAGTATTTCCACAAGCATTTATTCATTCGCTGCCACCAACAAAAAGCATGTTTCAACATTGAGACAGATATTAAAAAAAATATTAAAAAATCCTTTTTATTTAGTTAACATTTGTTGACTGATTTATTTAAAACCAATTTCTATTTGTATGGTAAAAACTAAACACTCTTTAAAATTCAAAACACCATATTTACAAAAGAGTAAGAATCAATATTTTCAATAAATACAAGACAATATTGTTATCTGTATGCATTTAAAGGGTGCCATTAAATACAACGTTCTTCAATAAGCCAAATACGTTCCCTTCTATAAAGTGCAACATGCTACTAAATCCATCACATAACCTTCAAACAGAAACGTAGATGACCTCCCAGAGCAGCCTCAAAATCAACACAAACACAAGTTCACAACACAACTACCAGCCACGCTTGTGAATATAAAGGAGTGAAGGAGATCCCCTACCTTTCCCGGATCTCCCAGAGGAGAGTCTGTTCTTGCTGGACTTTGAGCCGCGTGAGTCTCTCTCTCTCATGAATCTCTGCACCTCATCTATAGAGAGTTTCTGCAGAACCACCACAGGCTTCACACTTTTCTTCATATCAGATTCCGACTCCAGTCTTTCCAGTCGCACACACGGCTGCTTCCAACCTTCCAGAACATCTCCCCCTCCATCCTTCCTGATCTTAGGGATGGTGAAGTTCTTGAGTGATCCTGATCCGGTGTTTTCACCCAGAACATAGGGAGGAAGCTCAACTTGTTTGCTTCCTGATTGTGAATCTCCATGGCGACCCTCGGACCTGTGTTTCTGCCGTGGAGTGTCGGGCTGCTTGTCATCATGGTGATGCCGGTGTTCTGGAGCATGGTCGTGCTTATGTTTGAGTGCTTTTGGAGTGATGCCCTCCTGCGGCTCCTGAGGCCAGCGCTGGGCCTCGCTAGCGGGAATGGGCACACCCATGCAGGCATCCTCCACTCTGCCCACCTGTTCCAGGCTTACCTGGAGGCCCGGATGGCTGGCGCTGGTACCAGCGGCACTAGCCTCTTGAGGGGCAAGCCGGTGCCCAGCGTTAGCCCCACCTCCACCACCGGGGGCCCCAGAGCCTGAACCTGCTGTTCCAGCCGCACCAGGCTCCTGAGGATGAGAGTCCTGTTTGCGCTTTTTCAAGGGTTTATCTAAACAAAAACAGTAAGAGAGAGACATGGGTAAGTCTTTAATTTTTAGATACATTAAAGCCAAATTAAGAAAAGTAAACGCATCCTATGACGAACCTTTGTCCTGAACCTCTTTAGCGCCACGATCCGTCTCCATCGCCGCTTCACTCTCCATTCTTTCAATCGCAGCTAAAGCCTCCACAAGTTCTCCTTCAGCATCTGGGTACATTCCTCCGAGCTCCACCTCAGCCGAACGTGCCCGTGATGCACGCAGAATAAGCTTAGTGTGGTCTTTTGCTGGTGAACCCACAATATCATACACCGCAGCCTTATCGGCCTGCTCGCGATCCCCCTCACCGGGTTTCAAACCACGCTGTTTTTCCGGAGAGCTGAGGTGCAGGTCCGGAGCCCCTTCACGAGGAGGGGTGTAAGGTGGAGATGACTGCAGGATATGAGAGGAACCTGGAAACGTTCTCATCTGATCCTAATGTTTCACACAAAAGGTTAAGAGGTTCAATTTACACATAAAACTTAAAAAGAAATGGCACAATCTAAATAATTATAAATAATTTAACTATATTGAATTTAAACAGAAATTCATCCGCTAACCTTGTTCTCATGAACATTTCTCATACCACCTGGAATCATTGGGCTCGCTACTGAACCTGTGCAAACAGAGAAAAGTGTGAATGAGCCACAGAACAACACTGAACCGATCAACATAAGACGCTTTGCAGGGCTGAGCGTGTACCTTGCTGTATGTGCTGGTGTTGGCTGTAGGCTGGCGGATGAGGATACTGTCTGTAGCCAGTAGCCGGGCTCTGAGGGGCATATGGGCTGGGCACTGGACTGCTCTGCTGAGGCAGAAACCGTCCACTAGAACCAGACTGTCCTGCCCCGAAACGCCTGAAACAAAGAATAAGAGAGGTCTCAATCATTAAATATCAACTTAAAGAATTTCAACAAAATGATTACCTCTACAGACACTTAACTATCCAAATATAAACATAAAATTTACAAACTACATAAATGTCTTGTTAAATAAAGACTTTTCCAAATATAACACGTTTTTTGCCATTTAAGATACTTCACATTATTTGTAACCAATAACTGACAGATAATGGAAGTGTGAATAAATGAGAATTACATTTCTGTTAACTTTAGGTGTATATTCTCATGGTACAGCATTTGACATTTATTTTATATATAAGGCTAGCACTACATCTACCCTCAAACACCTGACCAAACTGAGAAAACTGAGTCCATGAATACTGGTGGATTACAGAAAAAGAGGTTGAGGTTAAGCATTTATTTGCCACCTCTTTTTGATTTTGTATCATGAGAAACAACTGGACCTGTCCCAGAGTCAACCTCGAGTTTTTTATTTAAACAAAGTAAAAAAGAAGGCAGACTTACCCAGATGGACTGTGGGACATTGAGGCCTGCTGGTAGTTGCTGGAGACCGGACTTCCCTGCATGGAACCGTGGGTGATTTTATACGGTGGTGCCATTGACTGCTGGCCTATGCCTGTAAGACGAAGATATTCTGAATAACATGAGCTGTATAAACACGTGCACAGAATTACATTTAATTTGTGAATTACATGACCTTAAAAAATAAAAAAGTGATTAAGCATTC
>CM065667.1:3694298-3701798 GCA_033220385.1 Triplophysa yarkandensis | reverse complement strand
GCAACATATGATTACTTCTGTAAAGTGCACAGGTTCAAACCCAGCAGATTACAACTTGAAAGTGAATTTTCACTCCTTACAATTCATTTTGTGTCATTGTTTTTCTTTGCATTATTCAGTGTTCTGGAACAAATTCTAAGTAGAAAAATCTAATTAATTCACTACATCTACAACACATCTGTTTAAACTCCCCATTCAGGGCTTCACATTCACATCCGTATGTGTTTGACAGCTTTATAAAAAGAGATGAATATCGCACATCACTAGAGTCACTAATTTTTGTACAAATCTCCAGTTTTCCAGGAAGAAACTCCACTACATTTTGGTCTCACTGTCTGGGATTTTGGCATTCCTGCATTCGCTCTCCTGTGAGATGAGCTGGTAAGATTTCTTGGTTTCGTTCTCTTCCAGCACAGAGTTTCCCATCTCAGCGTCTATAGAACGCAGCTCGTGACGGGACAGATGCTCCACAATGCCAGCCCCAATAGAATCTCCCAAAACATTTGTGGTTGTGCGCAACCGATCTCTAAATATCACAGAAGAAAAAAGAGAGATTATCTTCGAGTATTTGTTAAATAAGCATCATCATTCATTTAGTTTGCATACAGACTGCATACTGAACAATACAATAAAGTGTTTTTCATACCAAGATTAATTCATTCTCATGTCAAACCTGTATGAGTTTCTTGTATAAGAACACAAAAGAAGATAATTTGAAGATAGTGACGATCAAACTTCCGTTGACTTTAGTTGTATGAGTTATTTTTAGGCGAACTTTATCTTTTTAAACTTGACATCATATGCAGCTCAGTTTCGTCTATTGTTTGTTCTACTAAGACCTTTATTCCTCGGGACCCCCGTCTGTTCCTTGAAGCTGAGGGTCTCTCACAATAGATCTTCTGTTCTGAACACCACACACTCTTTAACTAATGTATAATGTGACAACAAATTCATGAGAGGTAGCAGTGTTTTGTGCTTTAGGTTCTAGAGCGTTTATTGGAAACAGATGTTAGCTCATGTAAAACAGGTTATGGGATATGGAATGTAAAAGATGGAATATCAGTCCAAATTGACTTCTTTATTATGTTCTTTTTAACTAACACATCCACTCCTGCTTTAGTTCTACACACGTTCTTATGTGACAGGGTTCATACACATTTTGAGCAGCAAAAGTCCACGACTTTATCATGACTTTGATGTAAATATCCATGACCTAATTTTATAGAATCTATATGTATACGTTAAACATGAAGAAAAATCCATGTTCAAATACCCCAAACCACGTCTTATAGAAATTACGAGATAATCTATGTTGTTTATAAAACAAGTGTCCTGACTTTTCCACAACTTTGGGGGTTTATGTTTTTCCAAAACTTTTCCAGGAATGTAAAACCACATCCTTAAAATTCCATACCGAGTAAAGAATTCTGTGAGGATAACTAAGGAAAAGCACTCTTATTATAGAAATCCTTTTGACAATTTTTCTGTGGCTTTTGAATTTTCATTGGCTGCAAAACTCACATCAGGCTTTAAACATGTGGTCTGAATACGTACACAAAAACACACATTCACCTGTCTTAAAACAAGAGACATTGTACTCACAAGAACCAATCAACAGCAATGATTAGCGTGATGTCATCGGTGGGTAGTCCCACAGAGGTCAGCACTATCACCATGGTAACCAGGCCAGCCTGAGGGATTCCAGCAGCACCAATACTGGCTGCTGTTGCTGTGATGCTGGAAAGATACCAAATCATTTCTACGTTCACCTGGATAACTTTATTCAAGACATCTTTCCGAATAAAAAAGTGCTGTATACATCAGATTGAACGTCACTTGTCCAGTCATGTCTGGGATAGAAACCGATCAAAGTCAATCACGATGAAAAGAAAAAAGTCAACCAACCTGATGGTTAAAATCTGTCCAAAGTTCATCTCCATGTCATTGACTTGTGCGATGAAGATGGCGGCCAGAGCCTCGTACAGTGCCGTCCCGTCCATGTTAATAGTCGCTCCCACTGGCAGCACGAAGCGTGTCACGCGTTTATCCACACCGTTATTTTCCTCCAGACACTTAAATGTGATGGGCAAAGTGGCAGAACTACAGAGAGACACAGATGATTTTAAGATAAACTCTTAGAAATTATTAGAAAAACTGTAACCATGATACATCGGAAATTTAGAACTTGTAAGTAAACATCCAAAAAATTCACCTTAAGGGTGTGAGATTGTAAACAAGAATGAGTTTGTGTGTGTGTGTGTGTGTGCGCGTGTGTGTGTGTGTGTGTGCGCGTGTGTGTGTGTGTGTGTGTGTGTGTGTGTGTGTGTGTGTGTGTGTGTGTGTGTGCGTGCGCGTGCCTGCGTGTTCACCTGGATGATGTACCAAGGGCAGTGATGAGGGCCTGCAGAAGACCAGCGATGAACACAAACGGGTTTTTCCGTGTCACGAGGAAGTACAGGAGTGGAAGAACGATGACAGCATGTATCAGCAGACCAATGATGACAGTGATGGTGTACATGCCTAACTGACCTCCCATTAATGATAAATCCTCCATCTCAACAATCTTCCCTGCGATCAGGAACAATATACCCAGAGGAGCGTACCTGAAACATACACGCATGTTCCCTACTATTCCTATGTCACTCTCATGAAGCTGATTCAAGATCAATGCATGTATCATTCTTCTTAAGACATTACCAAATAATTGTTTCCATGTTTGCATTTACAATCCACTTGACTCAGAATGATTACCACATGGTTGAACAAATGTTCAAATATGGACTATAATCACAGAATCTTAGAAGAGAAAATCATCGTTCCAACCATTCTGTGTTGTAAAACACTTGATTCAACAGGTCAAAGCTGAGAAGTTTCTCGCTGTAAATCACTCACCACATGATAATGGCCACCAGTCTCATAATGGCTTCATTCAAACTGTCAAAGAAGTCTCGTAGAGGTTGACCCTGTTCTTTCATGCTTCCGATGATGAGACCGAAGCACATGGAGAACACCACCAGACCCAGAGCATTGATTCCATTAACTGTTCCCAGAACAGGTATCACCTCCTCATGTTTGAGTTCCTCCGATCCGTTTGTCAAACTGAACAAACTTTCATTCACCGTAATCTTTACCGTCACCACACGCTTGGCATACTGAGTCTTAAACTGAGCAAGAGACACAAGAGACACACTTAGTCATTTTATCTAGACTTTCACTGTTCATTCTAACGATAAGTTCTCGAATTTGGAGAACAAAATTAACAAAAGAAATTATGAAGGATAAAAACATAAAAAGTGATGTGGGTTCGAATCGTGCTTTTGAAATCTATTTCCAATTAATCACTTGCAGACACTTTCTATTTTATTTTAATAATCATATTTTTTTACATTTGTTATCATTGATGAATGAAAGGATCATAAAATATGCAAAATTGTGCTGTAATGCATGCTTATTTAACCAAAAACAAACCACAGAATGAAGTTGTTACCTGTTGTGTACATGCTTGCACTAAATTGGGAGGAAACATATTTCTGTTAAAAGAAAGAGTGAAGTTTTAAACAGAGACACAGATTAAACATGTTGATCTCATGTTGCGTTTGTGTTACCTGATAAGATCAAGAAAAGCGTCTGCAGGGCGAACTTGTTCTATTTTATCCTGTTTGGTGAATTCGTCTCTGGTTCCTTTCCCCGGATGAATGATGAGGACCATGATGATCCCAATGAAGACAGCGATAACGGTGGTGGTGGTGTAATAAACTACAGCTCGAATGCCCATCTTACCTGAAGCCCGACCGTCCAGAGCTGCCATACCTGCACACAGACCCCAAATAAGCAAATAGATGAGGACCTCCAAGGGTTTTTTATATTTTTCTGTATACTTGAATATGCAATCTTAACAGTAATAAAACACTCTCTCTGATGGGTTTTATTACTGGCACTACTTGTCTAAGCGATTCTTTGTTTATATGTTTCTTTAATCGTAGGTCACTTTGAATCAAAGAGTGTGCATAACAGATATATTTATATTGCTTATATTTAATACTTCCAACATTCAAAGAAAGAAAGAAAGACAGAAAGAAAGAAAGAAAGAAAGAAAGAAAGAAAGACAGAAAGAAAGAAAGAAAGAAAGAAAGACAGAAAGAAAGACAGAAAGAAAGAAAGAAAGAAAGACAGACAGAAAGAAAGACAGAAAGAAAGAAAGAAAGAAAGAAAGAAAGAAAGAAAGAAAGAAAGAAAGAAAGACAGAAAGAAAGAAAGAAAGAAAGAAAGACAGAAAGAAAGAAAGAAAGAAAGACAGACAGAAAGAAAGACAGACAGAAAGAAAGAAAGAAAGAAAGAAAGAAAGAAAGAAAGAAAGACAGAAAGAAAGAAAGACAGAAAGAAAGAAAGAAAGAAAGACAGACAGAAAGAAAGACAGAAAGAAAGAAAGAAAGAAAGAAAGAAAGAAAGAAAGAAAGACAGAAAGAAAGAAAGAAAGAAAGAAAGAAAGAAAGAAAGACAGACAGAAAGAAAGAAAGAAAGAAAGAAAGACAGACAGAAAGAAAGACAGAAAGAAAGAAAGAAAGACAGAAAGAAAGAAAGAAAGAAAGAAAGAAAGAAAGAAAGACAGAAAGAAAGAAAGAAAGAAAGACAGAAAGAAAGAAAGACAGAAAGAAAGAAAGAAAGAAAGACAGAAAGAAAGAAAGAAAGAAAGAAAGAAAGACAGAAAGACAGAAAGAAAGACAGAAAGACAGAAAGAAAGAAAGACAGAAAGAAAGAAAGACAGAAAGAAAGAAAGAAAGAAAGAAAGAAAGAAAGACAGAAAGAAAAGACAGACAGAAAGAAAGAAAGACAGAAAGAAAGAAAGAAAGAAAGAAAGAAAGACAGAAAGAAAGAAGAAAGAAAGACAGAAAGAAAGAAAGACAGAAAGAAAGAAGAAAGAAAGAAAGAAAGAAAGACAGAAGAAAGAAAGAAAGAAAGACAGAAAGAAAGAAAGAAAGAAAGACAGAAAGAAAGAAAGAAAGAAAGAAGAAAGAAAGAAAGAAAGAAAGACAGACAGAAAGAAAGAAAGAAAGACAGAAAGAAAGAAAGAAAGAAAGAAAGACAGAAAGAAAGAAAGAAAGAAAGACAGAAAGAAAGACAGAAAGAAAGAAAGAAAGAAAGAACAGACAGAAAGACAGAAAGAAAGAAAGAAAGAAAGAAAGAAAGACAGAAAGAAAGAAAGAAAGACAGAAAGAAAGAAAGAAAGACAGAAAGAAAGACAGAAAGAAAGAAAGAAAGAAAGAAAGAAAGAAAGAAAGAAAGAAAGAAAGAAAGAAAGAAAGAAGAGTTTTGAAAGAAGTGTTCACACTCTTGTCCCTCTTTATGACTCTCGGACAGACACAGAGGTCTGGGAACCTTACACACAGGTCATGTTCAGTCTTTTTGCTTCTTTCATTAAATTCTGTTACCATGGTAACCACGACTTCCCCTGCAGAAGTCTTATAAAGTCCAGTTCTGACAATGAAAGTAATCGACCCTCGAACACACACAGATCTGAGAGACACAAAGGTGTGTGTGTGTGTGTGTGTGTGTGTGTGTGTGCGTGCGTGCGTGCGCGTGAGCATGCGTGCATGTGTGCGTGAATCTTTTCAATCAATTCTTTGTCAATTGTCATGCACTTGTTGAAGGGATTAAAGACTTAAATAAACTGTAACATCCCACACAACTCACCCCACCCCACAGTAAACCCACTCACAAACAACTCACACACTTATAACACTTTGCAACGTTGCGCTTTGTGACATCATAGTCATAGTAAGTGACATTCCCTCAGAAGACTAGATGATAACTAATAATTCATTGTGTTTTATTTTGATCCTACACATGCTCAAATACACTGTCATTACTGTAATAACATGACTTCTGCACTACTATAATCACAACAAGGTCAAGGGATTCCTTCTTATCAACAAAAAAGCAGTCGTGCGAGAGAGACATGTTCCTGACAGAATCCCTTCAGGTCATAACTGACATACTGTATCTGTTAAAACAATGAACACTATACAACATCTTCACATGTCAGCATGAACTCTCAGAGTATTCAGCAGTGTTGGATGTATTTGTGTGTTTTATGTTGTGTGTGGAACTCTACTGTGTCATTGATATCTTGTGACTGCATAACTAAACACAAATCAGCTCTTGTCTGAAGAAAACAACTTCAGTCGACATGACACGGTGTACATCCATTATGTGAAACATCTCGGGATTCACCTGAATGGACTTTATCCATCCAAAAGCAAAATACAATCCAGAAGAATTCATGTACTGTCACATCAACACATTTTTTATGGCACTAACTGCTTTTGTACTCACAGAACAGAAAGTCAAAAACCGAAAGAGAGAGACGCTCAAAGAGTCCTTTGTTTCATTTCTCCATGTGGTCACTTTGACCCTTGACCTCTAGTCTGTTGTAAGAAGACCGTAAAACCACTGACCTCACACACAATCCTTACCCGCTGAGAACACATGTTACCATTTCTCAAGAAGACACAGAGCAGATGGATCAGAAGACAGAAGCCACAGCTGATGTCAGTGTTTGGTGGTGCTGCTGGTGAGATTACCCGTTATTAAAACTGGACACCAGAAGAGGAAGCACCAACATCTGCAGCATTCTCATCAGCAACTCTCCGGGAAACGAGAAGTACTTCATCTCACGATAAGACATTTTATACGGCCTCAATCCGAACCAAGATTATACCTGCGATAAAAACACACATACACCTTTAACGAAACGTCTCTTAATCATTCAAAACAAATGATATTGAATCACATTTAAAGGTAAAGCGCACCCGAGTTAAACCTGTCAGTAGGACACGTGAGAAGATCATTTCAAGTAAAATATCAATCTTCATTTGGTCCACGGTGAAGTGACTTAAGCTCAGTCTAGTCTTCCAGATTTGTTACATTAAGGTTGACTGTCTCTATGAGTTTATGTATCATGTTTCTCATGTATCAGAAGAAAGGAAAAAGCCTTGATTGTGAACTTGTCAAATAGTCCAACTTTGACTCATTCTCTCAATGCTGGTTTCCAAGAACAATACAAGCCTTGTGAAAAAACTTCAAGAAATACTAATGGAATGTCTGGCATATTTAACATATCTACAATGAGGTTAATAAGTATCTGATCACCGTGTGATTTTTTGCAAGTTTTTCTACTTTGAAAATCATGGAGGTGTCTGAATTTCAAAGGGTTCCTGTAGTTCTTCACCAGGTTTGCACACTACAGGAGGGATTTCTTCTCTAGATCTGTCAGGTTTCAGGGCTGTCACTGAGAAACATTTCAGCTCCCTCCAAAGTTTTTAATTGGATTTAGGTCTGGAGACCGAATGGGCCACTCCAGAACCTCGATTTGCTTCTTAAGGAGCCGGTCTTTGGTTTTCTTGGCTGTCTTCATCGGGTCACTGTCGTGTTGGAGACCCAGTCATGTCTCATCTTTAATGTTCTGACTGAGGGAAGGAGATCTTTGCTCAGTATCTCACA
>CM065667.1:3640617-3693798 GCA_033220385.1 Triplophysa yarkandensis | reverse complement strand
GAAACGGCTTCTGAAAAAAAGAGTGAGAGGTGACAGTACAGACAGAGACTGGAGCTCATCCTATATTCCTCTTCATGACATAAAGGCGGCCTGCATCACAGCCCCTCCCTGTCACCCCGCCACAGTTTTAGCCAAGCTTCCAGAGTTTGGGTGAGGAACATGCACATGTGCGTATATGTGTGTGCATGTGCACACGTTGTATTTGCACTTCTATATCGCTGGACGTCAAAGTTTGGCTGTCTTTCATGCCTTTTTTCCATTAGACAAAGACCGTCTGCAGAAACTTTTGGATCAGGGATAAGTTGACCACATTGATTCTAATCGAGAGTTATTGTCCAATGATTTTTATTTTTTCTACTAGCAATCTTGTCTATTTTCTCATTTACATGCGTATTCCTCTTACATATTCTAATGATGTATTGGAAGTATCTTTATGATAAAATTGAAGTTTAATGTTCTCTGCTTTATTACATCAATCCCAGAGGGTCAAAGTTCTAGTTTTCTCAAAAATGATGATTTTTTTCAGCGTTTGACTGTCATTCATACCTGTATGACTTTATTCTGCAGAATACAAAGTAGATATTTTGAAGAATGTTGATAGGGAAACAACTTCTATTTTAAAGAAACAAAACGGATGCAAGTGAAGGGCTTGCTTGCAACCAACAATATTTAAAAGTTCTTATTTTTCGTCTCCAGAGGGCATATTTAAACAATATTGATTTTAATTTAAATCATCAACCATCAAAACATGTATGGTAGAAATTGGAGAATACCTATAACTTAAAAAAGCATAAAATTTCAAATAAAGATTGATAAACCATAAACTTTTAAAGCAATTTTTCCTAAAATATTTGTTTTACGTATTTGTGCCTCCTTAATTCTGAGGTCCATACCCTAACCTTTATATGCCTCTCTCCGAGAGGGATTCCCGTGGCATGTGATCTGTCTGCGAGGTCGGCCGTTCGATAAAGCGCAGAGAGAGAGAAGGAGAGAGATTGCAACACATCCCTGAATGCTGGTACACTCGCTTGTACAAATGAGCTTAATGCCGTCGCGCTTGATGCATGACCCGGTGACGCTGATAAAAGGATGGAGGAGGAAGAGGGAAAAAGTGTTGGGGGGGGGTGACACTAATACCCTAATGGCCTGATGTAATGGCAATGGTTATTGAGCGGATGATGGCGTTGTTGTAAGCGAGCGCACTTAAAGCCGAGGCAAATAGACTAACAGGTGCTGATGCTATACGAGCCGCCCGGAGGAGCCCATCTATTTCATCTTCGGCCTGCCATGGGGCAGAGCGGAGCGACCGCTGGGACCCTGAGACCCGGGAAACAACATGCTTAGTTTTTATTTGTTTGATGCAGGTAAATGCAAACATGTACACTGCGGCGTTTGTCTGGATTTGATGCTCTTTAGTGCGCTTGTCCACACTTCAGTATTCATATGAAGGTAGAGATTTTTTACTGATGTAATTTCCGTTGATTTTGGGCCACTGAACCCTGCTTGAGTTTCCCGTTTAACTTGCAATACAGGGGCTATAAAAAGAAAATCCACAAAAATGTATTTATTGTTTTGGGATCACAATTGTATAACTTCATTATTAATATTATGCATCACATTATATATTATACGTAAAAAGCATACAACCATCAGAGGTTTTGAGTCATTTAATACCGAACACACAGTGTATGAAATGCAAGATCACTACTGAATTCATGCCTTTGCAAGTGCAAATGCACTAGTGTCCTAATTTCCTTTATGTTTTTGTGAATTCCTCTATATTGTCTTCTTATCTGGCAGGGTTTTTCTAAGCCGTGCACCATTTAAACGCAGCCATGCATGAAAACAGCCAGCTTACACACCAATTTCAGAAAAGCTCTGGGACGCTTAACAGTGGTTAGCGTCATGAAACGCTCACTAATAAATCATGCTCTCTTTTCTCACATCAGTGCATGAAAAAAAGAGGAAAAAGCTGACAAGAGACATGAAAAGATGGAGAGCAAGACTGAGGGTATGAAGAGTAACAATTGTAATATATGTGTGTGTGGGGGGAAATTGGCGTGTGTAATTCGGCACGGCCTTTTTCATCTCCACATAAGATACTTCAGACAGATAAGGTGTCTAATCCTTCCCCCCGATCAAAAAAAAATCTACATTTTACCAATTAAAGGGTCCTTGCCAGCAGCCAGTGAGGGGTCTGCCTTCCCACTCAGTCGAGTTTATCTCCTCCAGCACAGGGAGGAGCAGCTTAAAACAGCTTCCCGTACTATACATACACACACACTGACATAGACCACCCCACAGCGCCACCATCAGACACAACCGCCATGAGTGTCGAGAGAATGAGACGGGGAAATGGGCAATTCCGTGAAAATGTCAACCTTACTATTAAAATATCGAGACCAGAGTTTTTTTTAGTAAACTGATAGCACATACGTCAACATTTGGTGTTTAAATACACATGTGAGGTCTCTCTTTTAAATTGTTTGAGTAATATTTGTATTTTTAGAGCATAATTTTTCATCGTCAATAAGTTCTATTTTCAGGATTGTCAGGTCCGTAACGCTACATTTTTGGGCAAAAACAGACACATAAAAATGAAAAATATAGACATTATTTTTATGTTCTATTAAGAATTATCCCTTGGCCATTTGTTTGATATTTTTATTTAAGTTTTTACATTTTAATTCACATAAATCTTAAGATATTGGTTGTCTCCCAAAAATGTGTATTTACGCATTTAGAAGATATTTTATGTATTTTTATATGCAACTAACATACATATATTCCAGAAAAAATATCAAATATTCAAATGTATAAAGATTTGTATATAAGCCCATTCCAAATACATCTATAATTCCTTATGATTCATAAGATGATGTATGTCTTTGTCTTTGTGTTTATGAATACAAAATTAAGATGTATTATGTAACACAAACTTTAATTCTGGATACGATTAACCGTGTGTATTCGTTTGACAGCCCTAATATATTTATATACAAATAAATATACACAACACGGGCATATTTATATATATGTGTTTGTTATATCATGCCTATTATATGAACACAAATATTTATTTAGGTATGGATTTATTGCGATGATGCGGCCTTGCAACACTTACACACATCATTGGTGGAAGTGTTTTTCTCGTTCAGTCTGTCCCACAGATTTTCTTCACTTCTTTCCTCTATTTAAAACTCTTTCTTTTTAACCCCCGGCTCTTCCGAACCCACACGCATCAGCTTACATTAAAGAGCCCTTATCAATGAGACTACCCCTATTGAGAGAGAGAGAGAGAGAGAGAGAGACCACAGAAGAAGAGAACGACTCACTAACAGAGAGAAAGCTATGGCACCTGTAGTGGTGGTATAAGGGCTGGAGTGTTTGAAAAAAAAAAAGAAAGAAAAAAACACAAAGGAATAACTCAGAGAAAGAAGGGGAAATAATGAAATAAATCACTACAAGTTGACACCCGGCTGGTTTGTGCTGACTGCGTTGTGCCGATAAGTGTGCTAAGTTGCAGAGATTGGATGTTTATCTTATCGAGAGCGTTTAAAGCTGTGCTGATAAAAGAGAACGGCCGTGCGTCTTGGTGCGAGCATGTTTGGGCATCGTTGATACACGCAGCAAGAAAAACCACAACTTCAATTTAGGTGTGGGAAAAAATACAAATTCATATTTCGGATAAAATTCAGTTTTTGAACATCGCGTGCAGGATAAATTTCTACAATCATTTAAAGTTGAGCCAAAAGTTTTTTCCAAAAAAAAAAAGGACATGCAAATTCATGAGAGATGTTACAATATTACAATTAGTTTCTTTTCTTTCTCTTAAAATCTTACGGCGGTTTTGGGATACGGGGGATGGGGCGGTGGTTATTGCTCTGATGTATGGAAATCTAAGTCCTCTTTGTTGGATGAGATTCACTGTGGTCTGCTCATCCTATTACTGAGAGAAGAGCGATAAGAACCATCAGCCCTCGCTCGGCTGAATCAGAGGAGAGGGGACTTTGTAGGCAAATATTTTTATTAGCATGTCAATCGTTTCAACAGCTTCGAAAACAACAAAAAAACGCACAAAAGCCAATAAAAGCATCAGAATCGAAAAACAAAAGCACCGCTTTATGTAAAAAGGCGTTGAGAATCAGATTTGTGGAAAAAGGATGAAAAGAAAGGTTGATTTCTAAACACTTTACCATTGGATTTTTACAATTTGGACTAAATTAAAGTGATTTAAGTGTCTCTAGAAATGAGCCTTGTTGCGGTAACATACATTTAAAAGTGTCTTATATTGTCCTTCTCTACTTTTTCTAGAATTTTTTTTTAATTATAATAAGTGATTTATAATTCAATTTCTTAAAAAAATTATTGTTATACATAAAATATTTAACAATATAGCAATAATAAAAATAATTGTACACTAAATAATATTGTTAAATTATTCTAGTACATGAATTTAAGATTTTATGAGCTTGTATTAAAATGAGAGCACATAAAACTACATTTATATATTTTTTGCACCGTAGTACCAAATAAACCTATTAAAGTTCGTGTAAATATTATGTTTAAAAACATAATTCTAACCTAAAAACAATACTATTGCAATAATAACTAAGATTTTAGTCCACTGCCCCGAATTCAAGATTCTTGTCTAAAACCTCAAAATACCCACCGCACAAACAGAAAAACACACACACAGCCCTCATACAGCAGCTTTCAAAGACATGGGCAAGAAGTTGTCAAGATCCCCAAGCTTTAAGCTCAGACCTTCATATGTGGGAGGCAGGCCATTCCAAGTGGAGGCTTTCAATTATAGATAGGGGTTAGCATGGCCGCCATGGATTGCCATGTCAGAGTCGGATAGACAGCCGTGGAGAACTGGGAATCTTTCTATCAGATGTGTGTGCCTTTGGGGGTTAGTGTGTGTTTGCGTGAAGGTGTGTGTATTTGTGTGGATGATAGGAGAAAAGAGAGGTTAAAAGAATGGCTGTGTGTGTGTGTGTGTGTGTGTGTGTGTGTGTGTGTTGTCCAGAGAGAAGTAGTTAAGGGATGTATTTTCCCAGAAAGTGGACTTTCATGTCGGCTCGCTTTCTGCCTAAACCTGGCAACGCCTGTGACAAATGGGACGTCTGGAGCGCAGGTGTGTGTGTTTGTGTGTTCTCGGAGACTTTAAGCCTCATCACAAATGATGGTATGAAGATGCTGAATGATTTCGTGGATGTTATAAGGGTTTGCTCACATGTACGAGCTGTTCCTGGGTGTCAAACTCTCGGCAGCAGCCCTCCCAGTGGCAGTTGGTCTCGTACACCACCTCCGGCTCCTGCTTGCCGTCTTCTTTATCTCCTTCCTCTTTCACAAGAGTCATTCCATCTGTTTGCTCCTGCACAGATACACAAAGCATGGAGAGGACTTAAGTGTGAAGGTTTTTGGTACGGGCCAATTCTTGATTAGGATTCAAATCTCTATACGGCTAATGGCATCGTGTTGTGTGATTTAGATTGTGGTCATTGGTTGTGTTTCATTATTGCTCATTTGCATAACGGCATTCTAATATTCTTTATGATCGGCATTAAGATGTACTACAAAACACAAAAACATTTCTTTGAAAGAATCTGGTCATTTTTGTTACAAACTGCGCGTTTTCTTTTACATGAAACAGACAAAAAAAAGAGTACATTTAAAAGCTTTATAAAGCATTAAATATGCTGTATAAATTTAGTGAATATTTAAAAAAATATAATATTTCTATTAGAATCCACTTAAATATCATATGTGTATATTACAAATATATTTGTTAAATAAATACCAGATCAGATATATTTGTAAATTGTAGAGGAATAAACTGTCGGACTTTTACCTTTTTTTATTTCCCACAGAAAAAAAAATCAATTTAATGTTTTTAAAAGGTATTTTTAAAGTTAATATAACCGATTATTTTCGTGATATTTACTAACCCACATTAAATATTTTTTACATTGTGGTTGTATTACGGTCCAGAATCACCACATTTAAGCACAGTCGCACATCAAAACACGCACAGATATTACACTAATGCACATTACAGCCGGCTGACATGAAAGAAACTGCTCCATCCGGAGAGAAAAATTCACGGGGTGGCACTTTAAATGAGAGCGCTTCTTTGGTGCAGATGAAAAGGTGGATGATAAATGATGTTGCTTTGAATACAAGACAGCTGGATGAGTCTTATTTGTATCGTGAAAATAATGCTCAAGATCATAAAAATACATGTGACATTTGGAATACCTCCTGAGAAAACTCATGAGTTTACAGTATAGTGTGGATTATTTTTGTGAAAAACTGCCATAATGCCCTGGAACAAGAGCTTTCCTCTGTAGGTGCCACAAATTATGAGGAATCTGCACTTCATATTGAGTTTTCTGGAAGTGTTAACAACTTGGGAAATGCAAACCAGGTTTTCCGAATTCAGAGGCCTGCAGTCATCTGTCGGTTTTAAATCTGATTTACCTCTGTTTGAATCGTGAAGCAATACACGTTTTTTGTGTGTCTATCAACAAGGACCTCAGCAGTGCACGAAAGGCGCAGCGCACTAAAAATGCCGCTCCATATTTGTGCAGATATACGAGCGGGCATTTGAAGAATCTAACCCCCTGCTCCTTTAACAGAGTGCTTTATTACTCTAGTTGTATTTCACTGTCTGTTTGAAACTGAGAATGAATAGACCCGTCTGATTTCTATTTGTACGAGATCAGGGTAAAGGGAATTGTGGTTTAAAATCTGTATATTTTTATGAGAAAACAAAAGAAGATATTTTTAGAAATGTCCAGTGTTGTTTGGGTACCAACATTCTTCAAAATATCTTTTGTGTGTAGAAGAACAAATTAACACAGGTTTGGAATGACTTTAAGGTGAGCAAACGATTCACCGCTATGCCTTGCAGCTCAAGTCAATGAGGGCTAGCCAACATTCTTCAAAGTATATTCTTTTGTGTTACGCAGAAGAAAAAGTCATGCATGTTTGGAATAACATAGAGTCTATAAAGGATTAAACTTCACAGATTTTGCACAAACAAAACCAGAACAATTAATAACGTGGGCCTGCAAAGAAGATTTCTCGAAAAGCATCTAGAAAAGAATTCTTGGCTCTTTGGATGTCATTCACATGTACACATCTCACAGCCAATTCTTCGTAGCCAGCTATCAGTTCTGGTGGGCATTGTAGAAAACGTGTCATCTAATTTTTCTTTCATTTTTCCATTCAGTTAAGCATCTGATTACAGAAAAACAATTTCCTTCTGGAGCTGTGGAGATCAATGGGGCTTATCGCATCTGTGGCAGTTCCACAACAGGCCGCCGAATCAAACACGCAAATAAATAGCTTTGCAGTACGTCACATAATTGCTCCCTGAGCTCTTGCTGCGTGTGCATGTGCTTCAACTATTTTCACGATCCTTTCTTTGTTACGTTTGTTTTTTTTCAGCTGAATGTGCCTGTCTGGTTGTGTGTGAGGGTGCGTACCTGCACGCTGATGGCTCCGGGGCTGGGCGGCTCTTCGTCTGGTTTGAGTTTGGAGCGTTTGTGGTGCATGGGGTCCCCTGTGCTGCTCACCGCCGACTCGCTGGTGGGTTTGCTCTGCAAAGGTTTTTGGAAACCCACATTGACATTAATAAGTAAATCACAAAAATTGTCTATATACGACAATGTATGTTTTCGTCAACTGTTTGGCATGGTCTTTAAAAAGATTTTTTTCCGTAGGAACACATTGGATTTAACCCCGGTCATGTGTCTTTACTTGGTTGGTTTATAAACAGTACATTTTATGATTTTTATTACATAACTTAAATCGTTTTCACATTCTTGATCCTATGAATCCAGGCATCATGCCCGATGGAAAAAAAACATGGCATGTTGTTGTAACAATAATGTGCATGCAAAGAAACAATCCAACAAACACAAAATGCAACTGACATCTCCAAACACAGACATTATTCCAAATATGACCCTATAACTGCTCCTTTGACTCTCATTCACCGCTTCTCTCTCTCTCTCTCTCTCTCTCTCTCTCTCTCTCTCTCTCTTTCTCTCTCTCTCTCTCTCTCTCTCTCTCTCTCTCTCTCTCTCTCTCTCTCTCTCCTCTCTCTCTCTCTCTCTCTTTCTCTCTCTCTCTCTCTCTCTCTCTCTCTCTCTCTCTCTCTCTCTCTCTCTCTCTTTCTCTCTGTCTCTCTCTCTTTCTCTCTCTGGTCTCTCTCTTTCTCTCTCTCTCTCTCTGGTCTCTCTCTGGTCTCTCTCTCTGGTCTCTCTCTGGTCTCTCTCTCTGGTCTCTCTCTCTCTCTCTGGTCTCTCTCTCTCTCTCTGTCTCTCTCTCTGGTCTCTCTCTCTCTCTCTCTCTCTCTGGTCTCTCTCTGGTCTCTCTCTCTCTCTGGTCTCTCTCTGGTCTCTCTCTCTCTCTCTCTGTCTCTCTCTCTGGTCTCTCTCTGGTCTCTCTCTGGTCTCTCTCTGGTCTCTCTCTCTGGTCTCTCTCTCTCTTTCTCTGTCTCTCTCTCTGGTCTCTCTCTCTCTCTGGTCTCTCTCTCTCTCTCTCTCTCTCTCTCTCTCTCTCTCTCTGGTCTCTCTCTCTCTCACTCTCTCTCTCTCAGCTCCCTTGGAAAAGTCCCCTGTGACTGACCAGTGTTCAGTGGGAGAGAGATAGTAACATTCCCTGGATGAGAGAGCAGGATTCTTTGGCTCTGAAGGAGGACTGGTCCTGCCAGACTCTTCCAATGGAGTAAACTCCAGAAGAGGATCTCTCGCTCTAAAAGTCCTATTCAGAAATGTCTGGAAATGTACGCTGTATGCACAACAGAAATGACCCCAAAAACATTGGTGAGGGAAAAGCCCACCAAAAAGAATATCTGTATAATTTCCTAAATGTCATCAAAAAACTCCGCCTGATTTCCCGTGGAACACGACAATAAGTTTAGCTACATAATTCAATTTTAGAATGCTGTGTAATTGCAACATTATTACATTTATTTTCAATTTCATAATATTAAAATTGTTATTAAAATATTTATCGTGCACCAACTCCGAAAGGCCGAAAAAGCCAGTTTGGCTATTTCTGTTCCTAGTTTCCAAACCCAGTAAACTTTGAAGACACAAACTTACAGTATTTGATCTCGTCTGATCAGTGATCAGAGGATTCCACACCAATAAAACACAAGCACCTGCTATTTTCTCCATCTGTCACTTTGAGCAATGCTCTCGCCGTCCCTCCGTTCTTATTAATTGTTCTTTTATGACCACATGGTGAGACAAATGTCCCAGGATGCCCTTCTATTAAAGAGGCTGGTGCCGTCTCTGGGGTCAGGCGGTGGAAATGGATGATGCTGAGCTGGGATGGAGCGGTGGAACTTTAATGATTTGAAGGGAGGGACTGGCACTGGAAAAATCTCATTCGCCGTCTCGCAGAGGTACTCGAGAGCAAACTGTTACTACAAACCGGGGATCGATACAAAGACAGATATAAACAATGAGACGCACTCAACAGCTTTTAACGCGCCGAGTAAAAATGTACAGAGCTGGCCTGGGTGAAAAAAACAGGTTTACGGCCATCCTTCAAAGAGAAGGTTTGGGAATGTATCTGCGCGTGATTAATGTTGAAGGTGGTGGGATTTTTGCTGCTAACAAGCGGGGTGTTGTTTTTCAAAGGTGCCTTACGGGCAGGCTCACCGGCACTCCACGCCGAGACGCAACACGGAGAACAACGCTCACACGAGGGAAAAACTCCCATGGGGACCGTCTGCGAGGGAGGGCTACCTGCAGCAAGTCTTTCTCCTCTGTTTATATATGCCGGCGCGTTGGTGGTGCCTGTTTTCATAAGGCGCACACAATAATAAATAGCGGCAGCTCTTGTGATGATAAGCGCTGAATAAATTTAGGCCTTAAGGGGGGAAAATCGCTGTGTGATCTAAACGGCTTCTGTTGCTGTTTAAAACCAGAACACCCAAAAGCAATCATGTTAAATGATTTTAAAATGCTGAAGCGGAAGAATGGAAATTTATCTTGTTTTTGGTTCTTGTGTGCTTACGGAGCTGTGCATTATTGGTTAATAGAGGGGATGCAGGATTAAATCCATCCCAAATTTCGAGTATACACCTTCCACGCCATCAAGAAAATAGCAAAGGACTGACCTGTAAGTCGGATGAGGTTGTAGATCGCTCTGTATGTGCCAGGCTGGATGGGGGGATGCCAGGGACAGGTCTCTGGCTGGCAAAGGCAGGAGATGGGTGCACGAGGGGTGGACTGTGACCAAACGCAGAACCCACAATGCCCGGCTGCCGACTGATCAGCTGCTGATGCATTTGTAGTGCCACAGGGTTTGGAGGATATGCAAAACTCAATGCAGGGCTGTAATACAAAATGAAAACAAACACACAAAAAGAGAACAGTTAAAAGATGAGAACGTTTGCAAATCGTTTACAAAGCAAGGACATTTGGTAATGTGATGCATTGCAAAGTGTTATTTTATGCCTTCATATTTTCAGTTTAGTTGCTTTGCATAATAGTATTTGCTAAATGACCAAATTTAAATGTTTTGTAATAATTTATATTTCATTTTCTGCTTTTAATCGTATCTATAATAATATAATAATAATATAAAAAATGCTACTGGTTTATTTCCTTATAAATATACATTATTTTTAATTATTTGTATGTATTTATTTATGATGTTTTGACCATGTCTTGACTTTTAACTAGTTTTTATTGATTGATTTAAATTAAAACTTTTATAACTCTTAACTCTAAACTCAAACACCAGACAAAACAAGAAAAAGACACAAGAATAAAGTATTATGCTATGAATTCCATGTATTTATTTGTCAAATAAATTGTTTTAAAAATGTTTGAAAAAATGTCTTAACTAGAACAAAATGAATATAATTAAATTGTTTTAAAATAATATAATAAAATCTCTGATATGCAATGAAATATATATACGAAACCTCCAAACTGGTTCATAAATCCAAGAGGAATAACCCCAAAAAGTGCTTTAAGCACACCATTATACTTATATACATCACTTCCTCTTCCATAGATGGAAGAGGAAGTGATGTATATAAGTATAATAGTGTCTTTAATGATGAACCCTGACGCTCAATAACAGACATTCATAGGAGGTTTCATTCATCGTGGGATGCACTGGCCGCTTGCCGCGAGCTCATACGTCTACTGGTCTTATTATAGGACGAGAGGAAATCAATGCAACCAGACGCAGAGTGGCTGACCCGGCTGTCTCATCACTCATTGGTCTGGACCCTCTCCGGCCATCTCGGTCCTCACATGAGCACGCAGACACAACATATGACTGATTAGCTTATGAAAACAAATCACTGATTAATCGCTCTCAGTGGGATCATTTCTGTCCTTTTACTCTCAGTTTGATCCTCAAACCACCAGGGTGGCTTACAGGGATTCACAAACAGGAAGGACCATCCTTTGGCTTGTTTGAGGGACTATTTTAACATGCGGACTCCACAAAATGTAAAATTGACATTGTTTTTAATATTGTTTTAGACATTATTGTAAATGTGGTATACAATAATCACCAGGATTAAGAAGAGTTCAGCGATTTCGAGATGAATGTTACAATGGGCTTTTAATAAATGATATGTTAAAGGATCACATATATCAGTTATTAGCCAAGCAGGCCTCTTTTAATAAACATTTAATTTATAAAACGTAAAGTTGTTAAGATCGCAGCTTTCTGAAATATCTTTGTATGGATTAAGAACATTTTGTTAAGTTCTGGTAGTAAAAGGTGGTATTTTACTGTTTATCTAAATACATTTACATAATGTAAAGAACATTTTGTACAAATACAATATTGATTTCTTAAATGTGATGTCTTAGCAGTGTCATGAAATTAAATGCAAAGAAAACCATCTTTTACGTATTTTTGGAGCAAAATGAGATAGTTCACTCATAAGGTTGTGTCATGAAATGCTAGAGGTGGTCAAAAGTGCCCCAGAACTTTTTGTTGTTCTACATTTTTCAAACTATTCTGTTTGGTGTTGTGCAGACCTAAAATTAAAAAGTGTTAAAGTAATTGTATTCGTACTATAGTAAGTGTTGGGGTCCAAGAATGGGTCAATATTCAAGAGAGAGATTTCAACTCAAAAGCGAGTAAACGACTATAGTTTATTTTTTATTTTGGGGGAACTGTTTTGGGGGAATGATTATGTAAAATCATTTAAAGATATCTTTCATGTACTTCAAACTATAAATAACAAATATTGCTTATTTTTGTCATACAGCTGTTGGCTTTGACTTCTTCAATGCAAACAATTGTAATGCTCATGACACTTTAGCTTGAATTTCTAAGAAAGGTTTGCATGTGTTTCACAAAACATGTTCAAATTAAAACTTAAAAATATACTATTTTGAATCCTTTATTTTTTCATCCAGAGTTAGTTCTATAAACATCTAGAAATGACAGTACCACCGGCCAAAAGTGACACGAACATGGCAACGCTCACTAATGACACATTTAGATGCTCCTGGTTCAGCAGCATTGGCCAAGCATCGCTCTTTCTGATCAGCATCATAACATTGATCATCGCAGACATCAATAAATCCCTCGATGATGTGACGAACACTTCATTATCCATTAAATTTCCCACAGGCCTAGCTGTCTGTAATCCATCAATTAATTGGGCTCTATTATAAATCAAAACGTGAATTATTCCACAGCTGACTGATCACTAAAGCAAATCAAAAGTTTAAGAAAGCTCAGATTGAAGGGTCTTAAGAACTGGATTCATTCCCTCCTTCCACAAATTATTCGTTTCCTTTCCCATTAAAGCGTGTGTTACTGTCTTCGGCCCAGACTCTGCTTTCTTCCCCCGCTCCCCCCTACGTGACCCTTTCATCCGTCATTTTCCCATCCTCTCCTGTTTCCCAGCGTGAGCGATTGCGCGGCGGCAGTGTTAGGCTAAAGCTCTCCTCGGCTGATGGAGAGAACATTAATCAGGTGATGCATATCAGACAGACGAGTGTTAGGGAGGAGGGGAAGAATGTGTTCACACGCTTCCTCCTAATAGCGCACTCTATGTTCTCTCGTTTATTTCTCCATCCTGCGTTCATTCATCACTTGCCTGCTGAGGATGCGCCAGAGCGGACGGTTTGGCTTTTCCTCTCTATCTCTTCCTCTGTATCTCTCCTGTGTACTCTCGCTGGTCGTATACGTGCCCCTCGCTTCATTTTCATACACCATAAAGGGGTCTAAAGTTACCGCTCGCACTATAGGCAGATACCCAGCCACAAATATACAGTGTAGAACATCTAAATAATGTCTTTAATAATTTTTCAGCTATTTATACTATTATTACTTTTGCAACGTGTTAGTGCGACATAAATAGTAAGACTTCCAGAGTGAACATTACCGGTGAAATGTTTTGGGATAGATTTGGGAGATTTTTAACCTTTTGATTTGAATGTGCATGCTTAAATGACTGACTTAAGTTTAATAGACAAAATACAGGATTTTTAATGACAAAGCGTATATTTTATTTCATAAAAATGTTTCTGATATTGATGACTTTGACTGATTATTAAAAAAGAAATGCCAATAGGAGAAAACTTACGGGAGGAAGATTCTTAAGTATAAAATTTTTAAGAAACTGTTAAGAAAATGAAAAGAAAAATTTCACATGGTTCTTATTTTGGTGAATTTTTTATTATTAAAAAAATACGAATATAGTGTCATTGTATTTTAAGAATCAAATTTTGTGTTGATCCCCAAATGTATTACACAATGCATTAATAAAGAATATCTATGTATTTTTTTTACTTTAAATCTGTTTTATTGTCTTGGTTTTATTGGTTTTTAATCTTGTTGCCGTTTCCACTCTTTCACTTCATTTCCCGTCATCTTACTACTTCTCCCTTTAAAAGGTGTTTATTTGTCCTAAATTGTCTTGTTTTCCCTTTCATCTTGCAATTCAAAACTTAAACTGAATCATCCACATCTTGCATATTGCAGTGGTACGTGTTTTGGTACCTGATGGTGCCCGCTGACAGATGCCCGTATGATCCGCCAGTAGATGAGCTGGAGCGGGAATTGTTAAGGATGGTGACCAGAGAGGTGGGTGAGGTGCGTATCATAGCCTGCAGGTCAAAATTGGGGTCAGACAGGGAAGGCGAGCTGGTCAGGGGACGTTTCCTGCTGGGCCGAGATGTGAGCCTGGGACTGGGAAATCGAGAACCTGAGACACAGAGTCATGAATAATAAGTTATGCATTAAAAAGTTGATGGTATCTGGTTCGACAATACATATGAAGTCCCAAAATGCATTTTGTTTCTCCTTTTCTGTTTAAGACATTAAATTGTATTCATCACAATCTGCTTTTATTTATCATCCTTCTTTTAAAAGAGCTTTTACTATCGAAAAGAGAAATGGTATTCCGACCAATAACTCTCAGCCAGATATTTTATACTCAAGTCACCCAAGAACAAATAAATCACCAATTTCATCAAGGTTCCCAATCTCCGTGGTTGGTTTTTTGATTCTGTGCGTGAGTTAACCACACAAAAAGCTTGGCTTTCCGAAATACCACATCAGTTTTTTAAGTTCATCTAATTTATCGATTACGAAGTGCTGCGTGCATTTAGATATGACTGCAAAACACATAACCACGGCTTCTATCCCTCTGCTTTCTGCCAGCGTCACAACATTATTTAATCACGTTTAATTGGTTTGAATAGTGTGTAAGCGCTGAATGGAATTGCACTGGGCTGTTTTTGAAAAGCAGATTGAAGGGCCCTCCACTCCACACAATGACTGGCACCTACAGATTAAGAAATGACTTTTGTTGTCTTTTCATTGGCGGATGTCACAAACAAGAAAGAACGAAACCGAGGAAGGAGTGAAAGCAGGAGGAGAAGAGACGGGTGCTGGGGGGTGGTGGCGCTCTTTTGTTGTGTGGAGTGACACAATGACTTTGTGACTCATATTTTTTCTTTCAGTTGTTCTGTAGTTTTTTTTTTTACAGCAAGCGCGCAAACAAAACAAGATTACGTGTTCGGTTTCTCTCTCTCTCGCTCTTGTTTGACACATGCAGTGATTAGAGGGTCTGTCATTCACATTTAAATCAATGTGTGTGTGTGTGTGTGTCGGAACATCTTCTGCATTGTTGGCGTTCCGCTTAAAAGCGTGCTTTAGGGTTTGGATGTTTGTGGATGTGTGGGGCACAGAATGCAAAGACACATAGACATATGCATCATAATATGTACGGTACAAATAATCTATATTCTTTAAAAGAAGTTTATATTCAATATGGAAAAGCTAAAGTAAATGAGTAAATGCGTTCTTTTTTATTTACTTTTTAATTACATAAGATCATCCTGCATTATATAAGGAGCAATCGATTACATTGATCATTTTCTTTTTGACTGAGCAAGGCCATCTCAAAGATGGAAATCATAGTCGAATAGGTCAAATCAAACTGTAATGATTGTTTTTTTTTCAGAAATCAATTATGAAGCCTGGTTTTCACAGTCTTTTAGACCAGTTTATGCTGGTCTGTTATTACAACACCGACCCAGCGAGTGCACACACAAACACAAAGACTAATAAATCCACTTAAAACAGTTTTAAATGAAGATGTTCAGCTGTAATATAGATGCATCTAATCGACGATGACTCATTAACACGTTAAACAATGCCGCTCTGAACGCAAACCGGACAGGTTCATTATTTCATTATCCGACTCTTCTCTGAAAGTAATTGCACTGATGTGAGCTGAGCCCTTAACCGCAACTCGGCCGTCCCGTCCCCATTATTAACAAAAGCTTCAAGATAAGTCACTTTTCCAACATTCAGTCCCTCTCTCAAATCCATATATCATAAAAGCGAGCTTTCAAGTGTTAATACGGCTTGCGTGGAACACACATTGTTAAAACAGGATGAGTTATTACCAAAGGCTGATTACAGGCGATTTGAAGTGGGGGGGACGCCGACGTCTCCATTTGAAACCACTGGCCTTAATTGTTTTGTTTCAGTCTATTAATCTTAAACAGTGCCACAGAAGAAAGGATTTCTGCCGTGATGAATAGTGGGACATTCCAATTCCCGTTTAATAGCAATTAATTTTGTGATTCCCATGCAAGTTTGGCTAGTTTTAATTAGTTTGTGATGAACAGGGGAGCGGGGACGCCGGTGACGTGCTGACTCGATGGATTCTCATCAAAGAATGGCGGGCCAGTCCATCTGACCTCTTCTCAGAATCACCGTGCCTTTAATTTCCTATTTACACTTTAAATAACTCATTTGCATACTGTATTTCCTGCACGTTACCCCCCCCCCCCCCAGTTTATGAGTCAATGAGACAGTTTAAGTACTTCACTTCATTATCCAGGAATGTTTCTTGAGGAATACATCTTTGTTTCTTGATTCCTTTTTCCAAAAGGCTTTATTTCAAGGCCACAACAATATTTATCATTATTTAATGCCCCATCACAATTATTTTTTGTTATCAATACAACGACAACAAAAAATACAAAAAGTATACTGTAAAAAATGTAATGGGACTTTGTTCATATCAGTTATACAGTTATATCATCTAATAAAATCTTTTAAAAACATTCAATAGTTGTTGTCAGGGTAAAATAAAAAAACCTGCAGTTCATTTCTTTAAAATGTACAAACATTCTCTTAAGGTTAGGTAAGTAAGTATTTATTTAGCAAAAATATATTTGGACTATACACCTTATACGTTTGGTGAATTCCATTTAAAGTATTTGAGTTAATCAGATGTTCTTTATACATTACACAAAATTAAGACTGCAAATAATAATTAACTGTAAAATTTTTCACGTAAAAAGTAAATCTTAATTTTTAATGTACGAAAGTGTAAGGAAATGTGTTTTACAACTAAACTCTTATTGTTCTCATTTTAAAACAACCAAACACTAAGCAATATCTCGATTTTTGGGTTCAGCTTGTTTTCTTTATTCATTTTAAAAATTATAATATTTACTGTTAAGTCAACACAACAAATATTAATCTCATGGTAACTTGTGACTTTTTTATGAGGTGGCTTATACAAATAAATTTGTTCATTTGCACATTTTGACATGATTGTCTTTTGAAAGGGTAGGTCAAGGTAATTCTTTTTTCCTACTAAACATATTTTTTATGATTCATAACAAATGAATTGTAAAATAATTATACAACTTCCTCCAGAACCTTGGAAAGGGAAATTTGCATGAATACCACAGAGAAACCTTCTTTGATTCCCCAACGAACCTTTCCGTCACTTCTTGATCACATTTCAGAACCTTTAGTGCAAACTGGATGTGTAAGATTCTTTATGGAACCAAGCAGCAAAAGTAGTGTGTAAAGTAGGAAGAAATGATCTATAGGAAGAGAGTACACAAAGTGTCAAACTTACTTTCCATAGCCTGAAGGTACTCCATGTGCAGGGCATTTGATGGACCAGTTGATGCCACTGATGGAATGATGTCGGCGTAAGGACTGCGGTGACCTGCGAGCAATGCCATCTGGTGATAATACTCTGCCGTGGTTAAACCTGTGTGAGGTGCTGAAGGGCCAGAACAAGAGAGCATGAATAAAAGAAAAGAAATTATTTTACTTCCCAAATTCCCTCACTCGATCACCCACCCCCTCTGTAGTCATAAAGTGATATCAGTCCTAGAACTGCACCCTAAAAATAAACTTTTGGCAATGTGCGTTGCTTTGCAAAATCCCAATTGCGACAACACACACAAATGTACAGGCAAAAAGAAAAAGACTCAATGCAAATACGAAATCAGTTTAGTGTTGGATAATTCCAGTCTTCTTTCCCAGAAGAAAACAACAACAAGGCAGAATATGCATCTCTGATTGGTTGTGGGAACGTAAGAAGAAATTCCAAAATAATTCGATGTGGGTATTATGTCTTAAGTCGAGCAGGAGGGGTTGGTGGGCTTCTTTAATTGTCTCCGTTGATTCTCTTGCCTCGGCTCTCACATTGAGAAGTAATGTGCCTTATTCTGCGCTCATGTGCGGAAAGAGCTTTGCCGAATTCCTAAATGGGAGATGTTGGCAGACACTTGAAGTGCTGGCGGTGGGATACAGGCGAGGGGGTTCTGATGGTGAAGTATGGGAGTGGTAGTTTTTAAGGATGAATGTGCACCCGCGGTTTGCTGGGAAACAGAGCCAGGAGGCATTCTGATGGTAAGGCACATCTGGCATCAGGAAGGGTTTTCCAAAATGAGTTTCCAAAATGGGATGAAATGAGAGGGAGGCCTCAAAAAAAAGAAATAAGGAGTTAAACTCCCACTGATCTTTATAAATCATACCTACACTGTGATTAATAATTAATGTAAAAAATGTGCTTAATTTAGAAAAAATAATTTATTGTAAAATATATTCAGGCATCAGTCGTGGTCTGGTGGTTTGAGAGTTGGACTTGTAAGAAGGTTGTGGGTTTGAATCCCAGTGCCAGCAGATAATGTCTAAGGTGTCCTTAAGAAAAACACCTTACCTTTGTTCACACTGCAGTGATGATTGACTAACGTATAATACTGTAAGTCACTTTGGATAAAAGAGTCGGCCTAATGAATGAATGTAAATGCAAATTTAGGATAAGAAAGTGTGTGGAATTTTTTAGGATAAGAAAGTGTATGGAATCAATAGTTTGCTAATGGGGTTAGTAAAAACATAAAAATATGCATTCCTGACCTTCTAGGTCATAAAATGCTTTAAGAAAGCCTTTGTATTTCCAAAAACAAAAATCGTATCCCAAATCATGCCTTATAACTCCAAGCGAAAAACGCATTGCATCACCAAGTTGAACTGTCCATCTGGGAATGGATCACACTAATGTAGACACACATGTGGTTGATAGTAGCAAATCTTTGGCTGACACAAAATGGCACCACGGTTCAATACCACAATGATTATCTAAGGCTGTTGGGAGACCCTTCTGATTAGCCCCCTTTGGTTTCTGAGCTCCAGGCTCAATTAAAACTCCATGCCTGAGGAAAGGGCCAAGAGGCTCTTTAAAAACAGCGAGTTCTTGCTGACCCTGTAATGGATTTCCCAGTCAGGATTCACGCAACAAACCAAAATGGCTCCCAGAAGGCCTCTGGAGTGCATCCTTCAAACTGTTCCCATCCTTTCCCCCCTCTCGTGCCCTCCGCCCTCAACCGTGGCCATGAACTTCGCCCATACTCTTAACTGGATGTGATCGCTGGATTCTTCTGACATGCTGAATGTTCCTCTAGAGGTTTACTGACATGAGACAAAGATCAAAGAGAGTGACCCCAGCAAACCATCAAAGTATTGCTTCCTTCTCAAGAGAGCAAAAGCAGAGACAGGTAAACTGACTCTACAGGGGAAACAGTTAGATAGAACGGACCAAAGCCATGAATCATGAGAGAGAGAGAGTTATGAGAAATCTCAAGCACCACACAGTTATTGTACAGTTTGAAGAGGGGTTTAATTCATTTAGGAACCGGCGTTCAGTAACAATTTGTAAAAATGTGAGCGGGCCCAAAACAAGTCTTTGTGGTACTCACCATCTGCTGGACTGAGGCCTCTTGCTGCAGATATCATAGAGAGAGAGGGACTGCTGTGCAGTGAGCGGATGTAGTCCATGTAGGGATTAATGTATGCATTTGGGGGGTTAAAGGGCGACTCCGCCCCCACTGACGGGTTCCGGTGCGGCGAGATCCGGATGAAGGAGATATCAGAAAACGCCGGGCTTGCAGCCAGTGCAGGAGGCCTGAAATCAAAGAAAAGCATTTAAGCACATTATGAGTCTTTTTCCTACCGAGTATATTCCTGCACTCATTCAGCTGTTGGATGTTCCAAGTCTCTGGGTTTATTTGCGAAATGTCATGTTAACTTTGTATGTACAACCAATACTTATGCATACATTTAAGAAAGGCACGCAAGAGAGCAGGACTCTCAAAAGCTCGGCATGTGATCTATTCATTCCGGATCCCTGCTCCAGGTCTAGTGTCTGCACAGAATGGTGTAGGAGCTGAGCAGGAAATGAATGGTGACACAATCTATCTGCCTTCATCTACTGGGCCAAATCACAGAGTGAGAGGGAGAGAGAAATTCCAACAGCTCCCCCTCGCAGACATTTCCTTAGATCAAAGCCAGCTTTCAGCACATCACATTTTAATCAGACAAAGACGGCCAGGAATTCTCACCACTACCCACAATGCCTCGCTGGATTCTTTGGTGCCAGTGAGTGTCAGTCGGCACAGGATTCTGTTGTTTGGGCCTTCACCCAACACAAATGATACCATTTCGTTGTTTACTTACAACTAAATGCATTTAGGTTTGATTGGTGGGTTTTAGGTGAATAGATGCACACATTAAAACAATTAACACAAAAATGTACTTCGCTATTACTAGACAGAAAATCTGAAACCTCTCTCAAAAGTCTTTAAAACAATGTTAATTGACCCTTAAAAGGAAACAGAATGAAAGGAAAACACTTGAGTACTGTAAAGTCCTGTAAAGAACTTTGACTTCAGCTGACCTCTTTTAAGGACCGGATGGGGCCAATTACAGACTAAAGCTTGCCCCCCTCTGGATTCTGTCCTGTCAGCCTCTGGAGTCTACTTCACCCAAACACTAATTAAAAAGTTCTGTACCTCATAATGAAGGACAACAGCGGATGCAACAAAATTTGCTCACCTATAATTCTGAAAGTGCCATCAGATATAAGAAATTGTAAAAGCCAAAATATAAGAAACATATATACATACATATATATACTTTTTAGACTCTTTACTGTGTTTTTACAAAAAAAGAGTAAATTTTAAGTACATATAGTTTTAATTTAGTTAAAATCTGTTTTGTAGTTAAAATATTTGTATTACAATTACCCCAAAATATAAGTGTATATCAAAAATATATATTTGTTATATGAATACTTTTTCATTAGTAAACGTCCAAAATATTCGTTAATTTTTGTAAAACCAACTGTTGGACTGAATTATTCTAACAGTTTTAACTGATTAAATGTTAAATGTTATTACAGGATTTTATTAAGTTAATTATAACAAGACAAATACATTTTTTTTACAGTTTATACCTTATCTTTGGTTCTGAGTATGTCGAAGTAGGAGATATAATTCACTACTCATCCAATAATGAGTTCAAATAAACTTCACAAATGTTAAGATTAATCACCAACAAATGCATTTGCAATATAAAAATATTAAACACTGATTGGATTATTATAATATAACAGATCCAGCAACAATCCAAACTACTCACTACAGTATTAAACTCATAATCTCCGAATGTCACATGACTTTACCATGCTTACAGACAAAAAGCAATGCCAGGTTTGAGTTTCAAATCCGTTCGGGTTCATCTATCAGAAAGTATGTGCTGTCTTTTCAGAAGGTCTGAGTCAACCGCTCTCTGCTTCTTTTCATTGGGCACTACGGGCCGTTTTGCATGTCTCGAAATCGTCAAACATGTTTATACTCCTTTTACTGAAACACACACCCACGTCCCGCTGTATACAGTACAGTATACTGGTAGCAGGTGTGTGTGCAGGCATGCATGCGTAAGTGACATCACCCTCATGGCAAATCCCTTTTTTAATCCCTAAACCTCAGAAAACACAAGTCCTGCAAAAAACAAACACACTTGTGCTGGATCCGTGCACGGCCTTCGTCGCCCAAATAAAACAACAGACTACAAATGTACTCACTCTGAAACAACCACATTCTTAAGATGAATCTTTCATGACCGTCATGACAAAAGAACCTACGGTTGCTATTTATCTCCTATCATGACGCTTTACTCCAAAATCAATATTTGCAATAGTAGCTTTCACGCTGCTAGAAAATCAATCGCCCTCTGCAGAAAACTAAGAAACGTAACATGAACTGTGTTGAATTTACACCCCCACAAACCCTGAGATTTGCAGCGGTGATTTGGAAACACCTACAGTAATGGTATATACAGAAGTAACTTTAAACACTCATTCTTTACTTGTGGGCAGGAAGACAAACAGAATCTTGTTTCTTTATCCTGTAAAGCTACTGTTTTAAATCCAACAGGGCGTTTTTGGAAAGTGAAATGAATAACATGTTTGGAAAAATATAGGATGGTAAAGGATTTATTTACTGTTAAATAACATGGGTCCAACTATTCGAGTTTTGTTTCATTTAAACATATTTTAGGGGATGGGATGGAAAAGTGGAACGTGGACAGGAAAGTGTTGGGCAGGGGGGGAGCTGGACCAACACAGGACCTCTGAGACGGGTATAGAACCCTGGTTGCCATGAGCAGGCTGGCGCTAGAGTATGTGTGGGCATACTTACACAAACCCATTTGTGATATTCTGAACAACTGCATGATTTGTGTGCCACACACATCTGTGTTGTAGAGCCTTGCACAAGCAAAAGATTAAGGGTTTGAACTGAAAATGTACAATCTTGTACGCACTGCAAGACACTTTGGATAAAAGCGTCTACTAAAGTGTAAATAAAAGGGAAAAATTGCTGATGTAACCAAGACCATTAGTCAAAAATATTGAATCAAAAATAACTTTAATGTAGTATCAAAAAATACTTTAATATAGTAAAATAATTTGAGCAAAGTAAAGTTAAGTTAAGGATCACATCTTGTACATCTTGTTCGTAAACTAGTAAAATGACACTCTTATTTTGGTTCATTTCATTCCTCTGCCTAAAATCTAAAGTTGAACATTCTAATATTTTAGTCAATTTGAAATGACTTTATTCTTTTACAATTTAATCTGTATTTCATCTTTTTGCTGGCACCTTAGATTTACACTTTTTGTATTTTATTTTGTTCATTGTAAGTTAAAGGCCTCGGGAATATTGTGAGGACACAGAATCGTGTCAATAAAGTAACTCAAACATAGTTCAAAAAGGAAAATGAAATGTCTGTTATTCCAGAAAAGCAATGTATGATATATTACAATTATAAGAAAAAAGAACTCTCTGGAAGAGCTGTTGAAGAGAAAGCGAGAGAGACGGAGAGAGACACACATGGAAGCCATTTCCCTAACCTCCCCTTCCGAACACTCATAAACTCTTTCATTGTTTTCTCTCTCTCATTCTCTCTCGTTCCGCGGGCGTCACGTGTTCATTCCGAGCTGTTTCTTGTCTGCGCGTGGCCGCGCTTGCAGTGGAAAGATGAAATGAACAAATTTGGCCTGACGTGCATGTGTTATCCTTCAACAGGAAATGGTGTCAGGCCGTGTTAATATTATGCTGGCAGCGGGGCTTAACAGCGTCGTGACTTTCACAGTTTAAACAAACTGGCGTAACAGATCCCTGCTATGATCACAGCGTTCTTTCCATAAATATATACATGTGGCGAGAGTTAAATAAATATATGCTTGTATTTGATTGTTTGAAACACATGCAGATGCATGTCAGATGTATACACGAGAGAGAGACGCACTAAATTTAGTTGTTCCTCTAAGACAACAGGAGCATCAGCTGGTGTTCAAGAGTAAACGTGACTTTATTATAATTTGTTACCGCACAAATCATTTTTCTTAATTTTTTATTAGTTGAACAATTCTGTAAAAATATTTATATTCATATTTTTTGTTATTTTCAAATCTGTGTTACTTCATTTCTTTCGCACAACACATAAGAGGATAGTTTGAAGAAAGTTGGTAACCAAACAGCTCTGGCACCTGTTCCGTTTAATTGTTTGGACACCACACCAACACAAATCAATGGCTTACCCTCGTTCTTCGAAATATCTTCTTTTAAGTTCCGCGGATGAAGGTCACACCGGTCTAAAATGACAAGAGAGGCACTACGCATGATATTTATATTAAATCTTCTTCTCAAAAGAACCATCCTCGGGGAGTTTTTAATAAAGAAATAATTACTGACTGCACCTTTAACGCTTACAGCTGTTTTTTATTTCCTTAAACCTGACAGCTAGTTTGCATTGGGCACGTTCCCGACCAAACTGCTCCCGGGAGACGTGACAGTGCATCGCCACAGCTACAGAGCAACAGCCAGAGGAGAGAGAAGATCCAGAGCACAAGAGGCAAGAATGCCTGGGCACTGGAGAGCACGCCATGGGAGACAGTGCTGAAAGAGAGGGGAGGACAGGAGACCGATGAGGGGAAATGGAAAAGCGCCCCTGACGGCGGAAACGGCGGCTCTTTAATGTTCCTCTTTTCACAGAGATCAAAGGACAGGGACGGAGAAACGAGGGCCGGAGCAGAAAACCTAAGAGCTTGTAAAGGGCAACCTGAGAGAGAAAAACCTAAACTGTGAGAATCAAGAAAGATCCGGAGCGACCAGAATGTGAGGAATGATGCATGGACGATCGATATGATATATGTAGTATGCATTGGAGTATGCCATTTTTAACTTTTGACAACCACAAAGCCCGCCCCCAAATGAAAGGCCTTGGCTAGGCCAATCTTGCTTCGTCAGGCTGGTTGGTGAAATCAAATATTATATTTTCACAAAGCCATCATTTACATTTATATAAGGATGGGTGAATACACCTCACGTTATTTATGGTCATTAAGCAAGTCGAACGGTTTCTCTGAGCTTAATCTCTAAGCCCTCTTCTTTGGTTGCAGCGGGCGGGATTTCAAAGATATCCCAGCGTTGTATCAGATCTCCGAGGCACCCTGTTTGAACTTCCTCGTTCCTGCGTGCCGGCGACTTCACACAAATCTCGTATAACTACATAAAGAACATCTGAGATGTAACTGACCACGGAGAAGATGCTTTTATAGGAGCTGAGGGGATTTCTAAGCAAAAGGGGAGGATATTGAGCCCTCCCTTATTTGTGAATTTATGTCCTTTATACACCCACAGTCAATGAGAGAGATGAGATGAGCTCGAGATGAAAGCTTTGGGAGGGAACAGGGTGGAGATGAATATTGTGGTAAATGAACAGCTCCTCCCTTTAGGACCACCAGGGACCGCCCCGGTGTCCCCAAAGGAACCAGACACTGGCACCGAGATGGCAATAAAGAGACAAATAGCAGAAAGAATCCACTGATAGTTTAAGCAAAAATTTAAATTGTGTATTTTTTTAAACTGTAGGACTTTTATCTTCTGCAGAGCACTTAACACATTTTAAAGAATGTTGCTAACCTAACAGCACTTACTTTCTTCTACAAGACGGACATATAGCCATGCAAATGGATGCCAGCTCCCAACTTTCTTAAAATTATCTTATCCATAAAAAAGTCATGGAGGTTTGAAATGTCCAAAGAATGAGTTAATAATAACCGTATTTTTATGTTTGGGAGAACTTTCAGATTACATTTCTGCTTTGTAGTTTATCTCTTATTTCATACTTTCAACTTTTCTTTGGAATTTTAAGGCAAAATACCCACACCCCCCATGCCCACAGGAGCCTGCATGCCAGACAAACTAGATCGTAGCCCTACCAAACCACATCTTTGAGGTCACTCGAGGTAGAACGGGGTATACAAATGAGATGTTTTTAGTGTGGTGTTCAACTACGAAGGTTGAAGATGTCTGTTCTTTAAAACGATCCGCAGTGTGTGTTTATGTATTGGCAGAAGTCATTATTTGTTTCAAGAAGATCGCCGCTTACACAATCTTTTCTGTTTGGTTTGTTTCTCGTCCACAGCGAAGTAAAACACCGCTGCCTGTCTCACCAGCGACTCTGCTTCCCTTGAACAAATGTTGTATATTTTAGACGCAGCGGTTCCCTATGAGCTGCTTAGAAAAGCATGTCTTCACTACAATTAAGTGTACTTCTAAAGTCACGATAAGACCACTCCAAACAACAAAGTCCACGCAGGAAGTCCATCATGAGATCGAAATCCAAGAAGTAATGAGGCTAGCCACTTTCCATGCCTTTCTAAAACACGAAAGACAAAACATACATGAAAATAAGACAGACGTAAAGAACACCACAATCTTCTCCTTTATGTTGTCTCCGTGTTCTCCGAGTGATCGCGTAGCATACGTGAGGTTAAACTCTTACTCTAGGGTTCTCCGATTCCTCCAGCACGCCTCGGGCTACAGAAAACAAAGGGAGAATAAAAAAAAGAGCTTTTCCCTCAACAGAATAAACAGACGCGGACTATCTCTACCTTTCCTCGCCTCAAAGCTCTGGTCTTCAGACACAGAGACCAGGCCCGAAGCCAAACACAAAGCAAGGGTTACGTGGCCCGGTCAAAGTCAATCTGCCACAAAGCCGCAGTGAACGGTTAACACAGCCGGGACGGGGATGGTTATAGCGGAGGTGAGGCGTGAGGCGGATGTGGGCCAGCCGCGGTGTCTGTGCGTGTATGTGTGACTTTAAAATAAGACTTCAGAGGAGGAGTCCATGCGGGTTGGAGAACAAATGACCAGAGGATACCGAGACCAAAAAACTCCACTCCCAAAAGTCTTTTTCCTCATGTTAAGGCAGGCAGGCGTTGGTAGGGTGTGGGCTGCAATAGCCTACTTTAGTCACACCAGTAGATCCATCTTGTTCGACTAATAAAATGTCAAGAGCAGTGCGTTGATATTTAATCATGAGTGAACAGACGGGAGTGTGTGTGTGTGTGTGTATGCGTGTGTGTGTTTCCAGCACAGTAACCTGGAACGTCATACATGCAATACCACATCATATATCTATATTTTTTTATTATACAACAAAAAACAAATAAGATTTATTTTAGATTTCAAACATTGATTTTGGGATTACACTGAAGCTTTTCAGATTCAGAATTCTGAGAAAAATCCTTTTTACATATGTCCAAACATACGAAATAAAATGTTTTGTTATGTATTATACATGTATTTGTTAATTCGTTTTTTTATATTTTTTATTGCAAAATCATGTTAGGTTCAGTTAAGTGGATGCTTCAATCAAACATAATCCTATTTTCTATCCACCTGTAAACATTACCATCAAATTTAAGTTTCTTTTTAAAGCCAAAATCTGCCGGGAGATCCTGAGTTTCCAAATTGTGTGAAAGTCAAAAGCAGAATTTGTAGACGACATAAAAAAGCACACACTTTGAAACACTTGTGTCATCAATATGAAACATGTAGTTGACAACTAAACCAGCCTCATCCAGAAAAATGGGCTGACTGAATAAGAGAAACCGAAATGACTTGATTTTCTTCCACCTTTATATCACAGATGATCTGGCCACCTCATTTCGGCCCACCAAATGTTTTAGCAGCTCCACGTGGTAAGACAATAAAATACATACAGTAACATGTTGCGTGAGAGAAAATAAAAGAGAAAGAAATTATGAGAAAGAGAGATGGAGAGTGTTTGGCACAGAGAGAAAGCGAGAGAAGGTTTCTGGCTGAGGGCAGGTAGGATTTATAGCGGTGTTCTGTAAAGCTGGTTGAATGCCGTAACTGCCCCCCCGAGCAAGAGACCGTGGCCATTGGAGTCCTTAATGGAAACAGCACATTTCTAGCTGGCTCTCTTCCTCCTCGGAGGGCCTGACACAACAGCACAGAACAGGCCCGTCCACATTAACTTATCCTTAAACACACTTCACCGAAGTGTTGATCCCAGCAAATGCATCTCTGCAATCCACATTTGCATGAAGATGACAGAAGATTTACGAAACGGTGAGAAGGACGACTTCATTTCTATTCTTTTTTTAGATTTGTCTTATTTGTATCAGAGGAACAAGTGAAAAAAGAAACCTGATTAACAATGTTGATAATATGTGGTGTGTGAGTGAAAGGGTGCGTGACAGAGGGGCGTTTCCTTTCAAGTCCAATTAAAAGAGGACGTGGCCCCTTGAATGACACTGAATGACTGACAGTCGTCCTCCCCAAATTGCCTGAATTTGATTACATGGATTAAACCTGTCAATTAAAGATGCCGGAAGATCTGCAGTCGAGGTTTTCGCGTTTTTTTTCATTCGAATGATGGACCCGCTATACTGTAATTGTTACGGCAAAAATATGTGACAGGTATTTCTTAACATCTGAAAAAAAGGAAGACTTTTCCGTCATATTAAATATATTAAAACATCAATAAATCGTATCGTGAATATGAGTCCTACAAAATGATGCCGTGTTATTCATCACATCTGTCTGTAACTATGGAATGAATTTTTTTAATAACAATGCTTGAATCCCGCAGTAATTTGTATTTTTCACACATTATTTTGTATATAGAATAATGCATGCAGTTAAATATGTGTATCCTACACAATGGGAACCATATAATTGAAAAAATGAAATCAAAAGTTCTCAAATTCAAGAGTTTGTTAAGTTTGTTAATTCATGTTAACTCAAATTTGTACAAATCCTTTGTGTGAATTAAATATACACTTTTGCACCCTTCTATTCACACAAAAGAAGAAAACGACCAAAATGAAGCGTACGCAAACTCTTCTTTTGCTCATCTGTTCTTGTAAGTATGCTTGGATGGTAATGCCCATAATACCCACCTTCCTTTCTGACTCAAAGCCCTATAAAAAAGGGTTGGCCATGCGTTTAAGTGATGAAACCAATGTATTACCAAGCAGCGGAGAAAGATATTACCTCAGTCCGCTCCCATTTCTCCTAAGGAATTTATCTCACTCCCTTCCAAATCCTGAAATTGCTTGAGAAAAAAGGGGGAGATATTTGACCCATTCTTGAGCGTCTCCACAAAGTGGCCTGCAACTTTCTTTGCATTTTCCCCTCTCTCGCTCGCTCTTTTTTCTTCTCTCGTGAAAATTGAAGAGGCTTAATGTCAAATACGGCTAAAGCCAGCCTCTCCATATCATACGACGCAGTGTGAAATTACTAGGGCGATGATAAGACGGCCAGATAGCGGAAGAGAGAGAGAGAGAGAAAAAGGGGGGGAGATGGTGAAAGGAGGTAAAAGACGACGGAAGAAAGTGACTGCACTCAATTATACTACAAAATTGGTATGAGTGAATATTTTTCATTCAGGTGACTGATGATATCTGCGACGCAGCAATGCAGATAAATAAAGGAGCTTTCTGTCAAGTATAAACATCATTAATCATGAGGCCGGCCGCCACCTGACCGCCTGTCCTCTCACCGCAGCGCAGCAGAGGGGAATTAAACAGACACAGAGAGAGAGAGAGAGAGAGGGAGGGAGAGAGAGAGAGAGAGAGAGAGAGAGAGAGACCAGAGAGAGAGAGAGACCAGAGAGAGAGAGAGAGGGAGGGAGGGAGAGAGAGAGAGAGAGAGAGAGAGAGAGAGAGAGAGAGAGAGAGAGAGAGAGAGAGAGAGAGAGACCAGAGAGAGAGAGAGAGAGAGAGAGACCAGAGAGAGAGAGAGAGAGAGAGAGAGAGAGAGAGACCAGAGAGAGAGAGAGAGAGAGAGAGACCAGAGAGAGAGAGAGAGACCAGAGAGAGAGAGAGAGACCAGAGAGAGACCAGAGAGAGACCAGAGAGAGAGAGAGAGAGAGAGAGAGAGAGAGAGAGAGAGAGAGAGAGAGAGAGAGAGAGAGAGAGAGAGAGAGAGAGAGAGAGAGAGAGAGAGAGAGAGAGAGAGAGAGAGAGAGAGAGAGAGAGAGAGAGAGAGCTAAGCTCCTAAATCTGGATGGAAATGCATGAGGGTTATTGTACTATAGACACCATGCTTTGGAATTAGAACTGCAATTATGACATTGCTGTAGATACAAAGATACTTACCAAGTATTTAAAATTAGGGGCATATTTCCATCTGAGAATTATAGATTTTTCTTTGATTTTTATTTCTTGGTTTGTCTGGTTTATCAGAAACGTTGCCGGAGAATTAAACCATCCTGTATCATTTGTTCACCCCTGTTGTAATTTCAAACCTGTTTGAATCTCTTTGGTAAAACTTAGAAAAAGATATTTGGAAGAATGTTGGCTACCATTACTTGTATTCACTCAAAATAAAAAAATACAGTGGTTTTCGTGCAACAATATACACAGACAAGAGAGACATAAAATGTAAAAGCTTTGAAATCAATTCTATATACTCTTAACATTTTATGTGTATTTATATAAAAAATTAAAGTAGTGAGAATGAGAATATTTCAAAAATATATTACAAATATATATTTGTTAGAATAATAGTTAAGTTTTCACTACATTAACTTTACTATTTGAAAACTTTTGAGAAATGAACTGTTGGACTTTAATATTTTAATATTTTCCAATTATATAATCTTTTTTATGTACATTTTTTTAATGTAACTGTTTAATTATGTGATATTTACTAAGCCAAAAAACATAATTTACAGTATTGGTTTTGTTTCCATATAACATGTAGTGGAAAGACAGGTTTGAAATGACAAGAGAGGGAGTAAATGATGAAAATAATCTTCAAGTCTAATGCATTTCTCGCCCATATCAATCTATCAATAAATATTACTTCTCTCTGCTTCAAAACAGATTTTCTCAATGCAATATTTCCTATGACTAACGTATGTCATACGTCTCAAGTCTTATGGTGAGGTCACACTAAATGCATCAGGGCCCGTTGACTTCAAGCATCACCCCTGTGTGTGTATATATGGAAGGAGCTCAAGAGAGATTGTATAAAGAGTGCACATGTTTGCGAGCTGTTGAGATAAGACACTGTTCTTTATGCTAAACACAGCGCGCAGATTGGGCGTCCTGACAACAGTTTATGTAAATAACACAATTCAAAGCTTTGTGTCTCTCACGCACACACAAACGGTGAATGCATGCATTCGGAAATTTTATGCTGTGTTTCGCTTTCTAAAATAGGCTTGAGATGCACAGCAATATTATTGCTATCAACACCACAAATGGTCATCTCATTCTGTTTATGTTGCTTAACTTGCATTACTTTGAAAGCACAAAGACTGACGTAACAAACGCGGGTACAAAGCCTCTAGGCATCTGAGAAAATCTGGGTTACCAAAGTTGGAGAAGAGGTAAAGAACGGGAGAAAGAATAAATATTATATAGGTCGTATGAAGATGATGATGATGAAACAAAACAAATGAGATTATTACTTAATAATGACCATCTTGACTTACGAAAATGACCATCTTAACCTCTACTTGGCAAGGGTGGTATCACTGAAGCTATTCATTCGACCTCAATTACTAATTGCAAATCAGCATTAAAGGTGCTTGCAATTTCTGCTAATGGTTTGACATTAAGCTCAATTCAGTCATTATACGACTGAAGATGGAGAACACAGAGTGCAGGCCCGCCGATGTCATACCGCACTTGAACCTGACCGGTCAACAGGTTTGGAGAGCTTTCATTCATCGAACACATGCGTTTCTGTCCTTAAGGTCTTTTCTCCTCTAACGCAATCTAGTAAACAGCTTCACTAGCGAGTCCATTAAGTATGGGAGAAGTGTGTCCAGTAGCGTGCACAAGGGACTTCAGCTCTTGTGTAAACTCTGGCGCCGGGCAATTGACTTGCGGAGAATGCCTCTGTTTGTCCAAAGCAGTCACCGAGGAGACCGGATCCTGTCACTTACGCTTTGTGTGCGTGTGTGTGTGTGTGTGTGTGTGTGTGTGTGTGTCTTTTATTTGGTTGAGGAAATAACACTGAAGTACTGAAAAGACACACTGAGACAGTGTGAGAACACTTACTATTAAGAAGAACACATAATGAGCAAAGACAGCAAGACACACTCACAAACAGAAAGCCCCGTGGAGAGCATCTCTTTAGGATTTAGGTTATTTGTTTAAGCCATAGTTTAAACTGAGCTGAATGAGCTGTTCCCAGGTCAGAGCGATTGAAAGGTTAAGAGATTCATGGAAAGTGACTTCAAAAATCATAAACCAAAAGATTGAAATTACTATTCTTGTTTTATGAGATATTTATATTTTACTTGGTTACATTAGTCATATGAGTTAATATCAGTTTTTCTATTACAAAAAATGCTTTTTATCATTTTTATTTATGCTGTTTAATTTAAGAATTTGCACACCTTTTTTAAAATACGGTATAACGTTAAAGGATAAAAATAAGCAGGACATTTTTGATTCGGGTGTAAAGTTCAAAATATTTTTTAAACGTTATTCCATTCTGGCACTCCAGATGCCACATGTTATAGTTTTCTTTTAACAACGTAAATATCAATGAGATTAAAATGAAAGCATACTAAAACTCCTTGATTCTCATAAATATATAGAATTTAGGAAGACTTCTTAACAATTTCGACATAAAAGAGACATCAGATTTGCTGAGTCTGAAAATAAATCGTGACTTTTTTATAAAAATCGAAATTGTTTTAACATAAATAATTCTCATCATATTACCCCAAATCCACATAATTTTAATTATTGTAAAGAAATAACATTTTATAAGTCTATCTTTATGCATTTTAACACTATCTACATTGATCCTATTTTTACCTCTACCTCTACATTTTTAACAGTTCTGGTTCTCAAAAAAATCTAGTTTAGAGACTTAAATAAAAAGATCTTGCATAAATTGTTTCTTAAAAAACACGCAATTGTTTACTCATTTTAACAAACATAAACTCGTTAATGACTTGCTGAGAAAAGCTCTTATTCACCGCTTCCTGTACGAGTGTGTAACTTTACACAGAAGTCAAATAAACAGCCACAAATTCAACCCGGTTTGCCACCCCCCTTTAATATAGAATACCACACCGGTGCCCGGTCCCGTATGAATTCATAACCCCTACGATTATCCCGCACAGTAATTGCGCTTTCCCAAGGCCTAATAAGAGAGCCGCGGGAGAGGGGGAGCAAAACACAAAGGACAGTTAATTTGTGATTTCCTCTGCTCATTCGGAGGCAAATTAAGTGTCAAACCGCTAATATGAAGCATATTTCATTTTATGAGCTTTTAATTTAATTCCGTCCCCTCATATCGCGAGCATTAGTGTCGTTTAGCGCTCTACTCTACGCAGCGCGAGCGGCTTCCACTCAGAGCAGAGGGGGCAATAAATAAACATGTTTCAATTAAAGCGATCCCAAATAATAGGACGGGACCGGCTAACTCTGCCCCGCCGACCAGCAAATCAGCATCAGTCGAGGGAAATGAGACGGTCATTACCGTTCTGTTTTTCTTTTTTGTTTTTTTGAAGTCATAGATGCCCACTCGTGGCATCGAGGAAGGCCGTGTAGATTGATGGCACTGCCGCGAGGTAAAAGCTACTGTAATTACCGGCTGTAATGAGGAGCTGCATGGGAAAGTACGGCAATAATATCTCGCCTGTTTTCACGCATATATTTAAAAGTGCTAATAGCGATTAATTCTGTTCACCAAGGAGAACTTGTCTTAAACAATTTCATTTTTCTTTCTTAACCTCCACTCCCACTTCCCCGTCGCGGATACACTTGTCTGAGGGCGCGCTTTTGCACGTCTTTGTGACGAAAGCAAAAACACGTTCTTCGATACTATGTAAAGTTATATTGAATAAAAATGATACGGTAATGCATATTCTGCGTTAATAAATCAGGTTCGATTAAAACATAGGTGGTAAGTTGCTGGTTACCGCAGAGGTTAATTTCGACTTAGTAAAAACGAACAGAAAGCGTGTTAATAGATATACACCGACAATAGAAGTATGGGGGGGGGCAGCTACTCAATGGATAGTAAGTGCGCACCTGTCAACACGTAAATCCTGATAGCTTTGTCTGTTTTGACTGGATTGCGTGAGGAACGTAGGATTTACAAATGTCAAATAAAGATGCTGCATTGCTAGAGACGGCTGACACGTTTTGATTTGGCGAGAGTGAAATACGATTTTGCCCTCCCCGACAGCTTTTGAAGCCTCTCGGCTGTCAATTGTGATCGATACGAAATTGACAGATAGATGTCAACTAATCCGAAATTTCAAAGTTGACACGGCAGCGCAAAAATCTTTTCTTTAACCGACTTCCTGAATAACTATGAATCTGGCTCCCCTATACTGCAGGTTATGAGTTGAACATTAACGATCACAAATAAGGGAACAACAAACGACTTTACCTAAAGTATCTGTTACTATTTAGGTTAAGTGATTGTTCAGCCAAATATGAACATTGTGTTTTCATTTCGCCCCATTTTTGTCATTTCAAACCCTTTCCTCTGCAGAACACAAAAGAAGATATTTTGAAGAATTTCGGAAACCCAAACTTAGAGGCACCCCTTCACTTCTATTGTATGGACGCAAGCCAATGCGAATGAACGGCTGCCCTGTTCCCAACAAGACAGAAAATGATGACACAATTTTTGGGGGGTAAACTATCACTTTAAATACATACGTTTTTAGGCTACCATTTACATCATTAAGGTTCAAATTGGCATCATTGCTATTGACTTATTAACAGTTTATTTAGAATTTTTATTGACTTGAAACTATTTTTGTTTATTTTTAAGTAACAAAAACAACTTTGAACAATAACATATGAGCTCTCCTGCTTTATCGATATATATACTGTACGTCATAGCTAAAGGTCCATTTTTGGCACAGCGTGTAATGGAAAATGTTACTTTTGCTGGTAGACACGTTCCTCTGAAGATATATAGCCTTACATATACAACAATCTTAAAAAGGATTTGTTATATAATAGCATGCATTACTGCACAACTGATAACACAAGAACCATCAGTTTGCTGTCTTATTAAACGATGGTTCTCCCGTGTCACTAAACTATATTAATGAAACCTGTTATCAGTGTTTGTCATATTCCCAGTGTCATACTGAAGTCTCTTAAGTATGTACGTAAGGATGCGTCAGTCCACTGACTCCAGCCGCAGCACCTCTAATTTAATTCTCCTCTTCCTCTCTCTCTTCCCAGTACTCTAACCCAGGCGCCGTTTTCTCCGCCGGATGATAAACTGTGGCAGATGTTTGTTTGAGTCTTGTTTGAGCCTTGTGTTGGCCCATTATCTGAGCATAAGCTAAATGCTAAATTATATTTGCCATTTTGTTTATGTTGACACCGGACATCAATCAAGCCGGCCGGGCATGCCCCTCTCCCCCTTCCCTCGCCTCTCTTTAGCGTGCCGGTTAGAGCACGGAGATGACATAAAAAATTCATTATTCTTCGCGGTAACGTAAAAGAGAGACATGACTCCGGAGGAGGGGGGAAGCAGAGGATGTAATGATGAAGAATACGAAACGTAATAGGGACCAAGTAGCTGCCCCGTTCAATTTGTCCCGCCGTAGAGTTACCATGGGCTTGTGACTGAGCGAGAGAAGCGGAGAGAGAACATTCAGAGACGGACGAAAGAAACAGATATATAATGGGAATATGGAAGAGAACATGTGAAACATCAGAATGAAGAACACTAAAAAGGGCTTATAGAAGCAAAGATAAAATGTAGAGACCATGCAAGGAAGCTGGTGAATGCCGACCTGAGATACAACACATGCGCACATTTTAAGAAGTTAAACACGCAAAATCGCCTCTCATGCAGAAGCTTCTGACGTTATTTAAATTCATTTTCATCAAGACTTAAAGATTTAGTGTAAGGGATACATTTTATATCGTTTTTTCACTCTCGTCATTTCAAACTGACTCTTGTTTTTCCACAGAAACAAAAAAGAAGATATTTTGAAGAATGTTGATACTCGCGGTACTCATTTCTGGGCGAACTATCCCTTTGGGAAGCACAGTTTAAGTAAACGCCAAACAAAATGTGAAACACTGTGAATGATAAAAAAAATGATGAAGTAATGATGAAAAATATGTAACACGGACCAAGTAAATATGCACTTTTATTGGTAACTTAAAGAGCTAGTTCAACCGGAAATGTATTTGCCCTTGTTGAACTTTTTTCCACAAAAACCAAAAAGAAGATATTTAAAAGAATGTTGGTAGTGGTGGTTCCGCCGTTGTTCATTTTTGGGTGGACTATCCCTTTGAAAAGTTTTATAAAAGAACAATTTAAGCGAAAGCCAAACAAATGTGAGGCGCTGTCAAAAATTACATTTATTCATTTGGCAGACGCTTTTATCCATAAGCAGTAGACAATCATCACAGCAGAGTAAACAGGGGTAAGATGTCTTACTCAAGGACACTTTAGTCAATCTCATTAAGGGGTGGACTTTTCATTCAAAATGACATGGAGCAAAGATTAAATAAATGCCAAACACTGTAAATAATTATGGAAAAAGATGCATCCCAACATAAAGCGTCTGGGAAACCAGTTTGGGAACAGTGTATTCTGCAGGTCAGCTTCACAAATCCTCAGTTCAAAGCCGTCTCGTTGAGGTTCGCTTTAGCAACAAACCTCCTTGCTCGAGGTTGGGGTGGGGTGATGTTGCACTACATGTGACAGCTTGCAGAACAGCTGTAGTTAGTGTCGAGTTGGTTACATCTCTTCTGACAGGCCTGATGAGCATTTTTAAAGGAACGGCGCTCTAACAGGCTGCCGTGTCTATCTCTGCACTTGACACACTCATTAGCGTGTCTCCTGACAGCCTTTGATCTCTGACACCGAGCGTCAGAGATCACCGCAGAGATATATGGATTACGCACTAGGAAGAGCACTAGCACACCTCACCGTAATACCATTAGACCAGACGCAACCTCCCCTTCCGTGACAACATCTGCCTAGACAAGAATAGTTGATCTCACGCAGAAGGAAAAACGCAATCATGTCTAAAGTAATGATTGACGTCTGAATCAAGATCATTTTAGAAGAGAAACTCTTTCCTAGGATAAAGTGTGATGCGTTAATGCCGCAGATGTCCTGCAATGTAAGTGCGTCTGTTTACTCACACGTGTAGCGGAGGTATCGGCGGGGGCTCGTAAATGTAGCGGCCTTGCGTGTGTCTGTCGTCAACCGGTACCGGATGATGAAAAGCAGAAAAGAACTGAGGTGGAGCTGCGGAAAGAAATCAGTATGTTAAGGAACAATAATAAATACTTAGGTACAATTAATTATCTAGAGTGTGATAAATAACCAACAGGCATTGACAACAAGAGTCACATGACACATAGGCCATTTTTCTAAATCCAGAAGGCCTGTGTTAATCTCTTCAAGACGCTTCTCTTCTGGATTATTACATTTACATTTACATTTAGTCATTTAGCAGACGCTTTTATCCAAAGCGACTTACAATAGTCGAGGAGACAATGAAGCGGTAAATTGCCGATACAACAATAGGTTAACAAGTGCTACAACAATGTTACCAAGTTACACAGAGAGAGAAGTTACAAAAAGTATATATATAATTTTTTTATTTATTTATTTATTTTATTTTTTTGATAGAGTGAGTAGGTTAGAAAAGTAGTGAGTTAGTGAGTTAGATGTAGCCGGAAAAGATGAGTTTTTAGGTGTTTTTTTACAAAGAATCAAAATAAATGTTTAGTAATGTCAATTCATATTTCTACTGACACTACTGCAAATGGTGAAAATACAAAATCATGAACTGACTTTTGCACAGTAATGTCGTTTCTTACCATATATGAGTTATAAGATGTTTTTGTATTGAAAATGCTTGCAGTGGTTTGTTTAATCCAAACAGGCAAAATGCAGTATCAGTAAAATCCCAACCCTTCTAACACATGCTCAAGGGTAATCTCCAATGACAACCTTTTGTGAGAAGATATCCCACATGTTCTGTGTTTACATATGCAGAGCTGGAATGTGTGCTCCGCTCTGTTTTAACAAGCTTCACGGATACGAAAAGTGATTCGTCACAAGCCTCGTCGGGGAAGTGGGAGGACTTCATAAAATCCACAGATAAGTATTTAAAAACACTAGGATAAAATCAGATCACAAGCACAGCCTATATTTAGATCTGTTAGAGGGACATAAAACAGCATAATCGCTCTTGAACATCTTTGCTTGTCAAAAAACATATTTCAACATATTCTGTGATTGTTATTGCTTTTTTTCTGATATAAGTTGTTTTGAATAAAAGAAGCCAGGAAAATGTATGACATTTAAGTTGTTATAATTGAAATAAAATAACATAGTACAACATAAATAAGGATGTTCAACTATTGATTGTGAATAATTGGATGCAGAATAAAAGTGTACATTTAGTTCATATATGTCTTTGGAATGTGCATGTTAACTTCCAATTTACAAATACAAACATGTAAATGTACAAATATATGTATCAAGTAAGTGGGTTAGGCTTAGGGTTAACATACATGTGTTTATATTTACATACAATTTAAATTATACATAAACATGCATTGATTTCAGAATACATTTTTATTTTTTATTAATTTATGAATTGATTTAAGAAAAAATTACTTAGAATTAATATTAATACAAACTCATGTATATATTAAATATGTGATGATGTAAATAACTTCAAAGATAATATGCACAGTACACAGCCATGCAAAATGTTTGCATAACATTTTATTCTGCATGCGGTTAATCGTAAAAAATGTTGTAAATAAACTATAACTAAAACGTATAGAGCTTTTTAGAAATATCAAATCAACAATAAAATAACAAAAAATATTACAAAATTACCAATTTTATAAATGTTCAAAAATAGTTAATCATAGCTAATTCAAAATATTAATAAAACATAAAAAACTAACCATTATATTTAAAAGAAATTGAAGGTAAGACATTTAATTGAAGGTATACTGTAGAAGCAAGTTCATCATATTTTATTCATAGGTTAATTGTCTCTGATAGGTTGGGAAACGGTCATACACGACTAAGTTAAGTAAATCATTTAAAATGAGGGCAAACAGATTTATGAAATACTATTCTGAAGATTATGCCATCTAGCATTGTGTTAATATCCAAAGGGGAATTTTTATGGAAGGAAAATAGGGCGAACAACATAAGGAAAGAGATGAAGTGTGCTCTGGCATCGTAACATGTCAAGGCGGATGTGTTTTTAGCTTGTAAACATCTGCCGTCCGTGTGCCAAGGTGTTTAAGGGCCGTGCCCAGGGACCCATGCCCAACATCTGGCCTTAATCCTGTGCTGTACACGCTGCCAAGAGCAGAACTAACACACCAGCGTACGGCCATGCTGCGAGCTCCTCGCATTCGTTCGGCCCTGCTTTACCTCATTCCTCACCTCACATTAGAGTCAGTTTACGTTTTATACACCATGTGACACGGCTCACAAACCTAATTGGTGAAACTGCAAGTACCACAGCACTTACTTCAATGCAAGTCCTTGAGAAAATCACACTTGATAACATCAAAACGTCCAGAAGGAGAAAGAATTTGACATAGGAACCCAGTGTGTTTTTGAGGTTTGTCCTTGAACATAAATAACAGTGAAAAGAAAACTCGCACCGGGATGCATGAGAACGCTATAGTGCGGGTAGAAAATATGCGGTGAGATTTGTTTAACAATTTATGCTTGGACATTTTAACAATAGTATTTTATTTAAAAAAAACTGTTGTTTTCCAGCTCTTGTCATCATTTAAATTATAGCAAGTCTTAAAACATGACCGAACACTGACATCTACCAAAGAGAACACAAATTTAATTTCAACTTTAACTTCTTTTCAATCACTTTAGCTCCTGTCTTCTATCGTTCATTGTTCTGTTCATCCCTAACGTTAACACCAGTCTCTCTCTATTACATCCCTAAATTCATCTTCCTCCTCTACATCCCTACATCACTCTTTACTCCCGGGCTGCTCTGCACTTTATCAGTGATTTCTTGTACTCTTCTCCCACATTGTCTGTTCTCTATACTCCTTCATCAACCTCTTCTTCCTGTACTTCATCAACTTCTTCAGATTACAACACCGCAAATTCTTGATTTCTTTTACTACGTTCATCTTTTTCGGTTTGACTCTTCCCTATAACTCAAACGAAAGTTGTCTTATGCAGGCCAGATGTTCATTTGAGTCTCTCTGTCTTGTTTATGTATAAGAATTCACATGATTTCCCAAGTGTGTGTAACCACACAAGTAATATGTTGTGGGTTGTAAGAGCTTTTGGTACACATATATAGAGACCAATAACAGGTAAATAGCAGAAGTGTAAAAAAAAACTGAGGATGTCATGATAAATTAATAAATGTTGGATAAAACTTTGGAACAAAACTGAATGTACAGATGTAATTGTTTACGGTATATTTTTATGTCTACATGTTCTCATAAGCAGAGACCCTAAAGACTGGGCAGGATTAAAAGTTAATGCATGTGAAAAAACCACAGTCATGTTTTTCCTTTGATAAGTCGCCTTAAGAATCATACAGTAAAGCATTTCAGTGTTTAAAATGATCAAATCAATAATTACACTGTGGCAAATGTTAACAAACATAAAACAAGAAAAATACATTAAGTCCTGCTTTATCATTGAAAATATATTTAAAATAACTCAATGTATTTTGAAGGATTAAAATGAATTGTTGAATTTAGTAATTTTTTTCATGTACAGTTAAATTTGAATTAATTTTGAAATTGTAGGAAATGTATTAGATAAAATTCAGTTATTCCAACAACTATTTTTTTTTTGTAGTACATTGATGAAACTGGAAGACAGAACAATTTAGCTGAACAGAATCCTAAAACCCAAACTAAGCATCGCCCTCTCCTAAACTTTTAATTTCACCAACTTTTTCAAAGCAACCTGTATATTTATCTCCGACCGGTCCGGCGCGGCAGCTTTTGAACTTTTTCCCTTTTTGTCGTCATGCATAATGCAGAAGGCGATTTTTCACTGCCGTTATTTCACGCTGCATTCATTAAGACACGATTATAAAGGGTTTTAATGAAAGGACTGATTAAAGGCAAACTTTGACCGGACTCATTAGTTAGCGATGGAGAACAAACACTTGTTCTACGGCAAAGAGAGCCAATGTGATCACAATTACAGCTTATTATTTTAGGAGGATGATACGGCCCGAAGCATTTACTAAAATCACTCCCGTAATCGTTTTATGAGGATTTACTTTTCTCCGCTTTCCCCTCCCGCTTTTGGAAAGTTTCATTACGCTCGCTCTTCGGGGAATTGGCCTAATGTTGTGTTACGTCCCCGGTCGAGACGTAATTGTATTGCAAGCAACAGATCGGATTGTGAGAACAATAACGCCTTTTTATCTTCCGCCACTTAAAAAGTCATAAGCAAACTTTCCCAGATCAACAGATCTCCAATGAGTTTGTGTAAAAAAGTCTATCTAGTGAGTCTAGTACGAGATTAGAGTTTGATCATGTTTGTGGAACATGTGATGACTGTTGCTCTGTTCTTGACTTTGTGAACGTGTGCCAGATTTCATTGCGGCCCTTCACTTGCTCATGATCTCACCGCTCAAACACGCTCGCCTGAAAGCATCGCCAAAGCCGATGACTGAGGGGCCAACGCGCACATTAACTCTGTGTGTGTGTGAGTCATAAGTGTCAATGAGATGTGTGTGTGCCAGAAACAACACGGTATCACAGGCAACCAAACACGGGCACCTGTGCTCGCTTGTAAGCGGTTGATAAGGCCATGATGAGAAGCGTACCTTAAGGATGCTGAGTATTGAGAACAGCATGCGACGTGCACAGCACCCGGCTGCGGGTTCAAGCTGTGAGTGCGTGTAAACACACACGCGAGAGCTGTTGAGCGCTGCTCTGCGGGAGTTGATGTTGACTTTTGTGCATTCTGTTAATTATAGTTCCTGATTGGTGAGACTGTAATGGGCTAATTACAGCTGTATGAATTATCCGGCGGTGCTGAATGGCTCTGGAATTGAGGTGGCGGAGTGCAGGCATGGGAAACAAAGCGGAGGGAGGAGAGCCGGATGGATAAATATTTTGGTTTGTAAAGTGTGGCGAGGTGGCCTGTGGATTTCCGTCTCTATCTGCGCTTCATCACTCAGCTCAGTACTAACAAAAACGACTCGCTTACATCGAAACGCAGCCCTTTCGCTTGTGTGAGAATGTTTATGAAAAGATAAGATCAGTACAGGAGTAGAATTATATATTCATCCTCTTTTGTTTTTTATGACTACAGTTTTCAGCAAGCTTGAGTTTTGTACTTTGAGTTTTTTATAAAGACGAGTTTTGTAAATACGATATCATTTTTGGCAAAGAAGAAACATAAAAACATAAAAATATTTGTCCTCTTACAGCATCCATAGTGCTTCGAAGGCAGGCCTCAAAACTAGCAGTTTGTTGCATTTTACAACCTCGACACTAAATACAGTTTTTTACAAACTGGACCTTAAAGAGTATGATTCTGTAAGTGTTGTATTGTGGTCTCAATGCCCGTTTTGATGTTTTTTTCTGGGTGTTAGACTTAGTGGTCTCAGGATTTTATTTCAAGACTGCTCAAGACCGCTGCTTCTTTTAATTGCTGGTGCTTTGTCTGCTTCATGTCTTAACACCATTGATGTGTTTCGATGTAAATGTAATTTTTATATTTTGCAAAAATATTAATATATAGCAGTGGGTGAGTGATAACACATAAAGATAAAAATCCTGCACATAAATGACCCAACGTAACCTCGATTATTACTTTATCATGAGTATGGCTGCCTTGGACTCGTTCTCTTATCTTTGGTTTGGTTTTGACTCAACTACATTTTTTTTTTTTAAAGTTAACACAAACCCTGGGTACACAGATCCAATATAACAAAGCGTTTTATGAATGCAAACACAAAGTGACAAATGATGTTAACAAAAATAAATGCATGTGTTCGATTGGAAGATGGGGTGAAAACTCTTTCACACCGGCACAAACCTATTCATATGTTAGACCTTTGAGAATTCGGTCTAATTGCTTCTCTATCACACATACAGCCAATCAGAGAAAAGATTCCAAGTATTGATTTCTGAACATCCCACAGCGGGATAAATTAGGGAGGACCAGCAAGGCAATAATCCCCCGTGCCTCTTTCGACAAGAGAGCAGCAGTCAGGAGAGAGATGTAGACAGTGCGTATCGCAGTCATCATGATCAGGTCATAGAGGTAGATATGGGTCATCACCTCAGGGCACATTAAGACCTTCACATAACCCACTCCATTTATCTCACTCTGACTCTCAAACTCTCAGTTTCTCACATCTCTTCTGCTATCTGTCGCTCTGCTTTCTCTCTCATGCTCTAAATAAACAATGGACGAAATTAGCTTCTGTTTCACCGCCTGATGTCCTTTGATTTGGTGACCTGTTCCACGAGGAGATGAATCGGCACAACTTCCTGCCTTTTCATTTTTCACATGTGTCACTTGCTGTGCTTTGTTTATACATCCACGTTCTGTACTTCTCTCCGTCCCCTGGCGCGGCCCTCTCATCTCTCTTTTCGCCCTGAGATTTATGTCCCAAAAACAAGCTGGAGTTGTAATCCATTTATTCTGTCCCACCTAAACAAATACTTCCCAAATAATCCCCGACATATCCTCATCCTGTGGGCCACACGGGTCCCGTCAAGAGACCAGGTCTTACCAAAGAGGGGATGGCAGATAAACAAGCGCAGAAACTAAGAACTAAGACTTCTATACTGTAGATTGTTAAAGAAGTATTTATTAAATAAGAGTCCAAAGGGTCTCAAGATTGCACTTTTAGATCTCAAAATCGGGTCAACTACTTAAAGGAATGGTTCACCCAAACAAATTATTTATGTAATGAATGACTCACTTTTTAATTGTAACAATCCTGAGTTAATTTATTTGTTTGGTTGAACAGGGACAAAGATATTTGAAAGAATGCCCGTTACCAAACAGTTTTAGAAAAATGTAGGGCATGAACACTATTGTGGGAAACCCTTGACTGCCAAAGTATGAAAAATTACAATGGTAGTCTGAAGTACACCAAAAAAATGTAATGCCCTACATTCTTCAAAATATCTTACTTATATAAAAAATATATATTTTCCTTCTATGAAAGTCAATGATAACCATGTTGGTTAAGCATTCCTTCAAATATATTTCTCTGTGTTCATGAGAGCAAAGAGATGCACACAAATTTGTAACAACTCAAATCTAAATAAATTATGAAATATTATTAATTAATCTATTTCTAACATGATTTGTATATAGGTTAACTATTCCCCTAAATATGAATGAAACTAAACAGAAGAAGCATAATGTTGTCCTTAGGAATATCATTTAACATCAATGACATCTTCTCAACCGTTCTCATAGGGGTCCACGAGAAAAGTGTCTCATAGACCAAAGAGGTTGAGAACCCTCGACTCAAGCCCTCATGTGAAACAGTAAGGAACAGAACATCAATGCCGCCACACGGCCTCTCTCGCTCTAAGTCTCTCGCTCTCCCTCGTCGCCTCTTTATCAAGCAGGTGGTGCCCAGGGGTGGCAGGCCGGGGCTGGCAGACAAAAGCGTATGTGTGTAAACTTTAAAGCTGATTAACCCGGCCCCACTGCCTTAATGAGAGCGAAGAGTAGCGGGCACCTCAGAGACCTCCACGCTGAACCCTGATCCAGCCGGTCTCATCCCGCTTCACGCACATCAAAGAGCTTCCAGCACAGAGAGCCAAGGAGGAGAGGAGAGGTGCGGAGCGAGGGGATGTGGGGGGACGAGGAGGAAAAGGGGGGATGGACGATGCGGTCCCTTATCTCCTTCTGAGAGGATGCTTCTCTGCAGAGTGAGATTGTCTGGAGCTGCCACCTGTCCCAGTCATCTTTGAAGGCAATGCTAAGCCTGTGATGAGCCTGACCTCCTTTAGCTTCTCTTCTTTCATGTTTCTGTTTAGCTACAACTCCCTACCTACACACACCGATGCTCTTCTCCACCCTAGACTCTCTAGTGAGTCACGCTGCTTGTATCTGCGTGAGGACTTCATGTAATCATTATATTTTTTTGTATATGCACCCAATATTCAGCCTGAAGCACAAAACAAAATTAAACAAAAAAGACACAAAATAAAACTAAACTACAATATATTCAGCCTTAAGTACAAAACCAAAACCAAACAAAACTGGAGACTTAATAAAAGCAAACTATCTAACTAAAACTATAAACGTTCTAACTAATCTATGTATACCAAAGCACACGTTCATAAACCAAACCAAAATAAATGAAAAACAAACTTAATTAAATAAACTTAAAAATTGCGAACGGTATGACAAGTTACCTTTAATTAAATACGTTTAAAAATATTATGATAGATTTTATTGCACTACAAACTAAAAAACTGTTTAAATATTGTGGTTAACATCAAAGCGGAAATCACTCTTTATATTATTTTAAATAACACGAAAAATAAAAAACATTAAATATTAAGTATATAGTATGTAAACTTAATAAAATAAAATAAAAAAATAAAATAAAAATATCATATAAAATAAAAACACATTGAACAAATTAAAACATTTACGTTTGTCTATCAATGATGGAGCAGACAAACAAAACAATTTAAAAATTACTTTGCAAATGCACTTCTTGACACTTTCTAACAGCAAGTAAAAATATAAAAAATGGATCAATAATAAATGTTAAAACTTAACATACTCAAAATATTTAAGTAAATATTTAAAACTCACAGAACCATAAGAGCTGTGTGTTATTCCTTTAAATCTGATTGTAAATGTGCACTCACACACGCCTGGTGTGAGCGTAATGCCCACAGAGATGATTTGATAGACAACAGCGGCGGGTTGGAGTAAAAGTCAGTGATGTGATAGATTTGCCCAGTAGTAATCCACTCCAAAAAAAGAGAAATCTATTGAAATCCATTCAATGTCAGACCCCTGTTATCTCTCACACGACTGACAACATTTGCCTCCATCCTTCAAAAAGTTTAACTGAAAGATTTTGATTAAAATCTTCGCAATGCAGTTTTTGTTGGTTCAGGATTGCGTAAAGTATGGAGAGGAACACATATCAAATGAACTGCTATGGCACTAGTTTACATCTAGTTTTTTATAGGAAAGCAAATAACAGCCTTAAGTTCAGTTTGAGTCTGCTTTAAGAGCATTTTCACTCTCTACATGCTTAATAGAAAAATGGAAGCTTATGCGGAACAGGAATGTGATGGTACAGGCTCCTTTAATAATAATGTTTAAAGGAGGACCATGCTATTATCAGTGATGTACTAGACCTACAGAACTAATAACAGTGAAAGATTCTTTTGATGATGAAAGGATAAGAATGAAGAAGTGAAGGAGATTTTTTACTGGTGCCCGCGGACTGCTCTCGGCATCCTGACCCCTGTGAGCTCTAACTGCGCTTCACTTTCATAAATCCAATATGGAAACAATCATGAAGGCCCGACATGCTCTTAAAGTGGTCAGTGGGAGCCTTTCAGGTTCGTGTCTTCATTTGGGGGAATCATTTTTGCTTTTTATGAAAACAGAACAAGAAATTATAGTTAAGCATCGAGAAAGATGTTACGCAACTTTTATAAATATATAAAGTCACAACGGACTGCTGTCACTGAGATTCAGGTTTACAAGACATGGGGAGAATTTCAATGCTTATCAACTCTTTCAAAGTTTTTGACCAAGTGTATCACTTACCTATTAGCCGAAATGTTGATGTTTCAGCTTATATTTTAAATAGATTTTTTGTTTTTCTGTATATAGCAGATGTCTAATTGTTTTCACATATTAGCGGTGATAGTATAAAAACTACACAACTGATTGTATCACAAATAAATGTACATTTTCTATAACGACTTAATGTGGTGATAATCATGTTTTTATGTTGTTAATGTGTTTTTTACACGCTTTAACCATGACCAAACTTGTGAATTTTAAGAGAATTCTCTATACAATTAAGGTTAATGATGTCATAAACCTACAACCAATTACATCAACTCGTTTGACCCTTGTATAGATATTCAAGGTTGGTTCATAGATTCATGCTGAAATGATCTCTGCAATGCTGTGTCAGCTCTTGGTTTCACTTTCAGTTTTATCTTAACCTGCTGAGAGTGACTGATTGGAGGCGGAGCTCATTTGCAAATCAATGTCTTTGCATATACTTAATAAAGCTTAGGTGTAGAGTTATTATTTCTATTTTAAGGTTGGGTGAATTATTTTCAGGAAAAACCTCTACATGTGTAAAGCTGATGGTCAAACATTAGTAAAATGGATAAAGATATCCCTAACGGAGGGACTTTATGTTCTTCTCATTTTTGATAGCTGACTCTTTCAGTTCAGTGGTCAGTTGACGTTTGATTTTGTTCGGCAGGGGGTGACGTGGAGGGCAACAACCAGCACAACCCAACCAATATATCACTGTCAAGCTCAACCCTCTTCATCGTCTCAAAAACCCCCTTCCCAACACGTCCTCTCTTTGGTCAGCGGTGGCTTGCTATGCTCTACCAAGTGCACTGAAGTGGGGATATCTTCTGATGTGGTGCGCACCAATGCAGAGCTGACCAAACAGAATGCAAGCGGCGACAGAGGTTTGTCTGTTTGGTAGGATATCATCAGTCTTGTGGGTTTGTCTGGTGTGAGGCATCAATGAGGCTTTGGTAGAGGATTATAGGCTTCAGGAGACTGGGTAGATCCTTATCCGAGCAAGAACACAGAGCCATGAAACTGTAGCTGAAAGATGCCAGCCAGCTTCGTTTTGAGTGGGGGCAATATTTCACACCGAGAAGTTGTAGACCAACACTAAGTAGGCTTAGAAGTCGACCATCTTTGGCGTAATGACACTTGTGATCTTGAACGTCAAGGACAATGGGCTTCAAAGAGCTAAACTCTCTAGATATTTGCTAAGTCTTTGTGAAAAAGCACAAATGCTTTAAAACTGGAAGGACTTCCAAGACTGCACGGAGAAACGTGAATAAACCCATTGTTTGGTAGAGTTCGCCCAGGAAAGGATAGGGCTTAGCGTGGTAGTACAATGACGCGTACGTCCAAGATTTGACGGTAACTAGATGGCTAAGACTGTGTCCCTCGCTCAACAATTCCTGCTAGGATCGAAATAAAAAGAAGACACTGAATTCAGCATGCCCTAATTCCGACAGTAAAGCAAGGCTTTTGGTGGTACCAACACATCTGTTTAAGAAAATAAAACACTTAGAGAAGAATCCCGAAGAGCAGGAGGATCTTACGCTCCCCATGAGAGATAAGAAGTGCAAACTCTAGCAAGTGGTGCGCTGTTTGTGGAGGCCGATGACCGGCTAATCAGAGGACAATATAAACAGATGTAGCCGCTTTTCACACCTCTGCATATTTAGCATTAATCCGTCCTTCAATCCCGCCGTCTTATCCACACTGTGCATTAGTTCGGTTTTAAGCGGCATGTGATACTCTTTTCTGGTGTTTGTGTGAGAAAAGAGGATAAGGCTCAGGAATGACGGCTAACACTTATGCCTGGACTAATTCTCACAAAGAAAGCTATTTATCCTGGGCGCTCTTTATGCTAAACACGCCTGTCCTTTATGCACTTATGCACTGGGTGCAGAGCGTCTGAGTCAAACGTACTATTACCGGCCTGAGTCGTCCAAAGGAGGAGGCTGGGAAGAATGGTCTGGGGTGTATCAACACTATTCATACATTTAGAATTTTCTTGCATTTATTATTTAAAAGATGATTTTTTTTGCCTATAAGTTTTCAACTATGATTTATGTTTCTTACATTTGTTTCTTTATATTATATTTATATATCATTTTTTATATATTGTGTTGTGTATCATTTCATTTTTGTCTACTCAATTTTTTAAACTTTTTTGATAATTTAACCTTCTTTTTGGATTAATATCTTAAGAAAAAAAATCTTTTTTGCTTGCAAACTAAGTTTAAATTGATTGTTCAACAAAACTTAAATTCTGTCATAATTTATTCACTCTCTTGCCGTTAAAAACCAAATGACTTACTTTTTTCGACAAAAAATAAAAGAAGTTATGTTGAAGAAAGTTGGTAACAATCAGCATTGGCACACATTCAGCTCTATCGTATGGAATCCAATGCAAGGGAAATAGGTTCCAGTTACCAATATTTTTCAAAATATCTTCCTTTATATCTTATATATATAAATATAAAGAAATATATATGTATATATATATATATAAAGAAATTCATAGGTTCAATGTAAATAAAGTGATGACAGATTGGTCATATGTATTTGCGATATATTGCTAAACTATTTTTGAATGTAAAATAAATCCCATACCCATGCGCATGTGTTTAAGGAATATCTCAACCAAAAGTTACCCAACACAACACAAATTAAGACATTTGGAAGAATGTTGGTATCCGAACTGCACTGACCCCTGCAAACTTCCAGTGTATGGACACAAAACGATTGGGACATTTCTTAAAATATTTTTTTTTTCTGTCACAGAAGAAAGATTGAAAACATAATGTTTGTTTTTGGTATCCTTTAAGGTTTTTAAAGCAGCTTACAAGAATGGAAGCATTAATCATGCACAGCTTGTCTTAGGGATGTTTAAATATTTGAAAATAAAATGAACACAAATGAGACATTTGCTCACACATCCGTACAGTAAAAGAGAAAACGAGTCCCAAGAAAAACTCACAGTTTGCTCTCTAATCTCACAAGGAGAAACAATTGAGACATTAACTCTATTGTGATTTTTCTTCCCAACGAGCTGGCTCCCAAACTCCTGACACCCACTCCCACGGTACCCGCTGTGTGTTGCCGCGGCGACCAGGTGTGCCGAGGCGGCAGGTGGAGGCTCATTTAGGCGCATTAGGCCCTGACACGCGCCAGCGGGAAGAGTAATCACGCTTTACCTGCCTCGTCTCACACCTCCCTCCACTACTGCATACACAGCACAAACATCCCGCCTCGCTTTCCATCACGTACCTACGCACGCGCACGGCTCACACTTACACCGGCACACACCTGGGACGCATTTACGAGCTGATGGATCTCCAAAGGGGATGAGAAAGGCGGGGGGCTCTGTCGGATCCATGTGTGTTTGCGTGTGTGTGTATGGGGGTCAGGGTTTTTCACACCTCAAAGCTTGTGGAAGTGAGTGAGTGGCGCCAGCGCGTTTGAGGGCTGAGGGGTGATGAGGCTCCAGAGGGTTAGTTAAAGGGTCCCGGCCTCTCGTAACCCCCTCCGGTGCCTCTGATCCTCATAATGCACTCTGGGATGAACATGACTTTATTGTCTTAGTCTAGACGAAATATGCTGTAATCTGCTGTAAAAGGCCTCAAACTACAAAACTACTATATACGAGTAATAACCATACTTTTAATAATAAAAAGTTTCGCCCCGGTTTCAGTTCCACGTCAGACACACATCTTCCTTTACAGCATTCATTCAATCATCAGCTTTCACTTCACCGCAGCCCTGATCCCCCATGCGGAGAGAACGGACCTCTCCGAGACTAAGAGGCCCCTTTGACTTCTCCTGCTGGTTTTGAACCCCTCTGTTTCAGTCTCTGCCTTTTCCACCTGACCTATGACCCCTACCTCCTTTACGCCGCTCCCCCCACCCCAGTCTCTCCCTACGGGCTTCAGCCACCCGGAACACCCCCTTTTCACTTTTGTTCTCTCTTGGCTGCATTCAGTCGCTCTTATTCAATCTTTTCGTTCAATTTCTCTCTATAAATCATGTAAAGGAATGTTCAGGGTTCAACGAATGACCACGACGCTGAAAGACTGCATATAACTTTACACAGACAAGGGCGTAAGCGATTCTATCACACTAGCTACATATAAAGTGGTAGTAAATCCAAAAATGAAAGTTCTGTCATCTAGTCATTTCAAACTTGTATGAATTTCTTTTGCGGACTACAAGAGAAGATATTTTGAGAAAAGTTGGTAAACCATTTACTTTCACTATATGAACGCAAACCGATGCAAGTGAATTGGTGCCAGTTCCAAACGTTCTTCCAAATATCTTACTTTGTGTTCTTCGAAAGAAAGGAAGACAGTAATTTGGGTTTGAAACGACAAGAGGATGAGTAACTGAGGAATATATTTTTACTTCTGGGTGATCTATCCCTTTAACACTTTTTAATATCTTGCTAAATCATTTCGTTCCCGTACTTTTTGCTTTAATAAATAAGTGAAGTTTGTTGAAAAGCTTTTCTTAAATGGAATCCCCCCCTGCACTGGACTGCTGACCCGAACCAAGTGCCTCATAACCCCACAACCCCATTATTCTCTCTTTCTTCCATTCTCTAACCTTCTGCTTTGCTGAGCTAGTCAGGTCTAAATTAGTCAACATGAAGGTTTCGATTGGTCAGATTGCAGTTGACCTTTGTTTGTGTATTAAGACAAACAGAGTGAAACAAAAGCAGCAAAGCAGCATAAAATAAGTACCGATACAGTAAACGGTCACGTTCGGATAAAAAACCCCAACATCAAACCTAATTCGAAGGCAATTTAGAAACTAAACAACCCATCACATCGAGTTCTCATCCGTGCTCAACGTCCATCCAATGGTGGTCCACAAAATTAACCTTTTAAGAGGCTTTGACTAGCCTCATCTGTCTCCATCGCTCTCTATTTCTCTATTTCGCTCTATGCTGTCCGTTCACGTACTCGCTCTTGCAAAGAGTCTCTCGTGATTATCGGCGTAGCGACGGGTGGGTCTGGAGGGCCGCTGGAAAACAAGAGAAAGGGAGAATATGGAAAAGAACAAGGCGAGATGAGCTGACTGCTCTCCTCTCGGCTTTGCTTTGATCACTGCGCTGGAGTTGTGTGCTTACTCTCGGCCCCTAATGAGGGAATTAGGGAGCGGGGAAGAACGTCCCCCCCATGCTAACTTCACCTCCGGAAAAAAGGAAAAGTCAAGCGAGAGCGAATGAGAAAAAAGGGCAGCTAGTCAACTGTCAGGCCCAATCAATCCATTAACAGCTTTGGCTTTCGCCTCAGAGAGGGAGAAAAGTTTTCCTCTTAGTCCTGCAATTATGTTCGTCCTTGAGTGTCGTGCATCAACAGATGATATCTATAGGGACCTGAGGGAAAATCCATGTTGATTGACATTAATAAAACATTACTGACATGATTCATGTTCTGAAAACATGAAACTAAGTCTTCAAACCGTATTCGTTGTATCTGTTGAAACTCGAACTGTCGTGATGTCTGAATTGTGTTTGGTGGGTCAAGCTACTCATTTAAGATCTAAAGTGCTGGCGAGGTGTTTGTCCAGAAAGTTTTAGGGTTAGAAGTAACTTACTGTAATGCGGATCTAGGTAACCGTTGCGAGGGTCCATGGCGAACAACGTCCCCCGATAGGGCAGGGTGTGATCTGGCAGGTGGGGCAGAGATCCGTGAAGTTCTTTTTTAACCAATGAGGGGCGCTCTTCTGTTGAGGTGGATGGTTCTTCGCTCAGTTTCCCCGACGGTGTCTGCCCGCTGATAGCGTTTCGCCTCTCCCGGTGATATGGGGAACCTGAACTGTCATCCTCTACATTAAAAAGAACGTAAACGTTTTAGTTACTGAAGTGAAGAAGATAGAAACAACAAGAAAGAAGCGAACAAATTCCACAAGCTTGCCTAGACTAGATTGGACCCCACTAGACGAGATCGGACCATTATACAATAGAAGTAATTAAAATTCTTTTTGGTCATTCCAATGAATAAAATAATGTGTATAGGCTGTCAAAATCAAGACAAATCTAGGTGTACATCTGCAATAAATGTATGAAATAATTTTATAAAATCTTTTAAAAACAATAAATACATTTTTTGGTTAAAAATATAAAAATACTTGAGTAAATATCCAAGTTTATGTATTGAAAAAAAAGAAATCATATTACAAATATACCTACGACAAAATATTTTTGGTGATTTCTAATAGAAATGTTAGATTTTTTTGTGCACAAGATGTGTGACAATAGCCAGAGCTCCACACTGATATCTGTTGTCATCATCTATTATAACATGATAAAAAGAGTGAAACAACTTCAACCAGTAAATCCAGAAGACCTGTGTCAATGTCTTCAAGACGCTTTAATGCATCTCCCTGCAAAGCTCCAGTACCGTGAAAAGTCTCTTCACAGTACTGCTTGATGAAACTCTTTCTGGATTTTTACAAATGATGACAAACTAAATGTTGAGAAATTTAAAAACTATACCTACTATGTATTCCATACTATTATACATAATAACAAATTCCAAATTCTTATTGTCTTATTGTTTTTTATCGTAATCAAGTCTTGTAATCAATTCATCTTTTCCGGCTACACCTAACTCACTAACTCACTTCTTTTCTAACTACTCACTCTATCAAAAAAAAAAAAAATTCTTTTGTAACTTCTCTCTCTGTGTAACTCGGTAACATTGTTGTAGCACTTGTTCACCTATTGTTGTATCGGCTATTTACCGCTTCATTGTCTCCTCGACTATTGTAAGTCGCTTTGGATAAAAGCGTCTGCTAAATGACTAAATGTAAATGTAAAATGTAAATGTAATAACATATAACTAACTGTTGCCCACATCTGCAAAATTTGTCAGCCAGAACAATTCTCGTAAAATATGTATTTACATGTCATTGTCATATTAATCTCAAAATAAATGACCTTATGACC